>CAUYRT010033696.1:0-67996 GCA_963574885.1 Lepilemur ruficaudatus | reverse complement strand
CAGGAGGTTGAGACCAGCCTGAGCAAGAGCGAGACCCCCGTCTCTACTAAAAATAAAGAGAAATTAACTGGACAACTAAAAAAATATAGAGAGAAAATTAGCCGGGCATGGTGGCGCATGCCTGTAGTCCCAGCTACTTGGGAGGCTGAGGCAGAAGGATCGCTTGAGCCCAGGAGTTTGAGGTTTCTGTGAGCTAGGCTGAAGCCACAGCACTCACTCTAGCCTGGGCAACAGAGTGAGACTCTGTCTAAAAACAAAAAGTTGCTAGGTATGAAATTTAAACTACATATCAAGGATATTTAGAAGTAAAGAGATAATAAAAGGAGGAGGGAATGGTGTGCTAAGTGATGGAAGAGGCTTCCTTGAAAAAGAAGACATAGAGTCAAGAGGGGCAGGGCTCTGCTCAGGCTTCCTGCAGTCCACACTGTCCCTGCAACTGCCGTTCTCACAGTGAGGGAAGCTCAGAACAGCAAAGCCAAATGGATCTTAGGAGCAGCTAAGCCTTCCCTGACTCAGAAAACTGACCTGTTTCTGAGCTGTTCACTAACATTACTCAAAGCCTTCTCTTCTATAACCAGGAATAAAAATGGAAGATATTGGAAAGATTTGCATATAAAATATGAGAATAAATGATAACCAGAGTTATTTCTAATTTGACAAGGAAACTGAGGTCGGGTGAGTGGGTGACATTAAAAAGGAGAAAGCATAAAAGAGAAACTGCAGACACTTTACTGGACTAATAAGATTTTAAAGTTCAATGTTAACTGATAATGCTTCTGGGTCTAGGGAATACATTATTATTAATGTTATTTTAGTTGTGGTAAGAACGTTTAACATACCAACTATTCTCTTAACAAAATTTTAGGCATACAATATACTATTGTTAACTACAGGCATGATATTGTACAGCAGATCTCTAGAACTTATTCATCCTGTAGAACTGAAATTTTATACCCAATGGATAGCAACTCAGAGAGTGAGTTCTTTCACCCCTCTCCTTGTTTCCCTGTTTCGATAACCTGCTTTGGACCCCAGGACCTTCCAGATTCAGGCCCAATTCTGTTCTTGCTGATCTTCCTGGAGGCTGTCATTCCCACTGAAATCCAGTCTTCCTGGACTTCATGCCTCTCTAAGGTCAGCCCCAAGTTTATCTTATGGTGAACACATTACCTGTGTGTTCTTTGTTTGGTTCCACCTTTACTCACTTAGAAGCTGTCTTGGTTATCAGATCCACTGCTGCAGTACTTATGTTCAAGGAACCCTTATTTTATTTAATAATGACCCCAAATCAAGAATAATGATGCTGGGAATTTGAATCTTCCAAAGAGAAGCCAGTGCTTCCTTTGAGTAAAAAGGTGAAAGTTCTAACTTAAAAGGGAAAAAAAAATCATATGCTGTGGTTTCAAAGATCTACAGTAAGAACGAAGCTTCTACCCATGATATTGTGAAGATGGAAAAAGAAATTCATGCTAGTTTTCCTTGAACTGCAAAAGTTATGGCCACAATGCATGGTAAGTGTTTGGTTAAGACAGAAAAGGTATTAAATTTATGAGTGGAAGACACAAACAGAAATATGTTCTGATAGATGGCAATTGGGTTTGGTACTGTCCAACGTTTCAGGCATCTACTGTGGGTCTTGGAACATATGCCCTGCTGATAAGGGGGAATTACTATACTTGATTTTAGGGAAAACTTCTCATTCATTCCCACAGGTAGAGCTAAAACTGAAGAGTGAGTGGGAGAAACTGTTACCCAGACGTAGAGAGTTAAAACCATATGTCTAACGAGAAGACTCAGGTTGTGCCAGGGGACCAAGTAGTCCCCAGTTAATTTTCTTCTGATCACTATTACTATTATTTTATGCTTGTTTCCCCAAATCACTCTATTAGATATTAATACTTTTTTTTGCCTTTAGATAGAATAGGAATTCATTTGAGTAAAGATTTAAAAGGCAAATTTATAAACTCTAATTTTTTTCTTTTTGTTTTAATTTTTATATAGTCATTTATTTTTGCTTATTAAGTTTATTCTTTCAGAAAGTGGCTCAAGTCATAGATGGCTCAAATTACTTAGAAGTTTTACTATAATGAGAAATTAACATCATTCTTATGAAAAAGGATCTATGGGCCTAACACTAAGCTAGAATTCAAGCCACAAGATCACTTTCCTATTCAACTTTTTAATAACTCTGCATTTTACAATGGATTTTAACCTTTCTTTTCTATAGATCCAGTGGAGAAAATACTGTCTAGCCTGGACACTGTGAGGATAACTAAACATTACAGTTTGCCACATAAAGTTAGTATTAACACTTTAAACATTATTCGATAAAAAGAAATGCACATTTTTGATAAATCTATTTTTCACTTGGCCTATCAAAAATTGCCACATGGGGTACCCACAAATAATCTTATTTTAAAAAAATACCATTTGAATTGCTGTGAGTTCACTGAAGAGAAGTTGTGTGACAAAATTGTGTGCGAAGTATGAATGTGTTTTCAATTTGAAACTGGCTTGGAAAATTATGTTAGTGACATTTCCAGTGGCCTAAAATATTTTGTCAACATTAGTTAGAGCTAAATTTTACAAAGTATCCTGAGCCTGCCAAGAAACACAGGAATGGACAATTGAATCGCAAATCCAAGGTAATTTGTTAATTTTAGTGTTTACGTAAATTTCTCAACTTCCTCAATATGAAAAAAATAATTTAAAGAAACCATAATAAGCTTACATAAAGGTAAAGCATATGAAAAAATAGTTCATGGGACAATATAATGTATTCATATTCTAATCCAAATCTCATAAAAGGCAACTATATCCAACCTTATTTATAATATTTCTCTATGTATTTTAAATATACATATTGGATTAGGGAGCACCATGATATTAAGAGTAAATTAGCTGTTTCAGGGTAAGCTGTTCCATTTTGGGATGTGTTGGGGTGAGTCTGAATGGGAGTCATATGGGGAAGTTGGTTTGTCAACATCCTGGTGCAAAGTCTCAGAAACTGTATGTTACTCATGTCTAGAGGCTATCAATCTCTGGGGGGTAGACTCACACTATGCCAACAAAGAAAAGATTGCTAGAACTGGTAATGTACTGATATCCTCTCTGTTTTTCTTACATCAAACTATATAGTGATTTGGAAACTAAGGTAAGGTATATCTTCAACAACAAGATTGGCTAAATGTTGCAATGCACAACTGAGGGAGTCCATATGGGTGTCCTTCCTGTATATATATTAAAAATAGGAGCAAGATTAATTATCCAGGGTGATTATAAATTGGTCCATTGCAAAGAGGAGGATGGATCAGAATGATTGTTCATGGGGAGTTTCTGTGAGGACACACTGCCGATGGCATCTGTCAATGCTTGTCACTATGCTATTGTTGCACCTACAATCATCACTCTGTGAGACATTGACACATTTTTTTCTTGCCTTTAGACAGAATAGGAATTCATTTGGGGGAAAATTTCAAAGGAAACTTTATAAAGCACAATCTAGTTTTCCTTTTCTGTATTAATTTTTTATATAGCTACTTATTTTTACTTGCCAAGTTTGTTCTTTCAGTGGCTCAAGCCACAGACATATATACTAGGGAAAAACCATTGTAAATTTTGTGAATCAACAAAAGTTCAGTATCCTGTTTTTAATGTTTATTTAGTGCCCCCAACAAACAAGATCAGTGGGTCACCCACTGTCAGTAAAATGTTGTTACATAGGTATTAATTAATAATTTGTTCTTTTTAGCAAGTCATAGTGAAAAAAGTTTCAATTGTCTTTATAAAAGTTACTTTCTTACAAAAATACGAAATTCTCAATCCCCATTAGTTGAATTTATTATTCTTTCAAGAGCCATATGAATTTCTATCTTGGCATTTTTATCTTCTGTTTTATGAATTCGTTTTCATGTATGACTTGATTTATAATGAGATTACAGCATCCCTAGAATTATTAATTTAGCTATTAGGACATTTAATATATTTTGTGTGCATTTCAAAGACACATAAATGGGTGAAATAAGTTTTGTGTAGAATGATAAATTTATTCTACTATATTTATTGAAAAGGATAGCATAGTGTTTAAAGAAATAAACATTTTATTTTGGAATAATTTTAGATTTACAAAATTTGCAAAGAAAATACAGTAAGTTTCTGTATACCCCTGTTTTCCTTGTTAACATCTCATATTACCCTGGTACATTTGGAAAAACTAAGAAACCAACATTTGAGCATTGCTTTAACTAAACTTCAGACTTTATTCAAATTTGTCCAGTTTTTCCACTAATATTCTTTTCCTACTCTACAATTTGATCTAAGATATCACATTGCATTTAGACAAAGTTTTTATTGAGATAAAGTTATAGAACTAAGAATGAATGTCTACTTTTCATGAAGAATGCATTATGTGTATATAATGGCAAAACAATAGTCCCAAATCCAAGTCAAAGTGGGGGAAGGAATGCTAAGTCCCGTGAAAGGATGCATTGGAGGAAACCATTCCTGCTACTGTCTGTTAGACAATTTTAAACCCTTTCCCTGGTTTTCCTCATTTCATTCCGTTAAGTAAGAGTGAAGAAGAAACTGCACACTTGACTGACTCTCTGCCCTAAATCCCATCCCACTTCTCCCTTTTTTGATAACCCAGTAAATGTTCTAACATTTTAAATGCTTTTTCAATCACCCATCCTCTGTAATCTGTCGTCTTCAAGAATGTTCTTGCTGAAGTATCAGTGGACTGCTCTAAAAGGGCATTAAACTATTGGCTATGAAACAAAGTGTAAGACACACGTGCTAGCTCTTTTGTATTGAAATACTTTTATCGGGGAAGGAAGTTTGGTAATGGCTTCTGGAAACTTCGTTGAAAAAACCCATTCTGGAAAATTTCTAAATCATTTGCTGTCATTGCTACTACATTATACACTGATATGGAGGTAATTTTCTTTCCCTAAAATATTTTTGGGAAAGGATATAACTTCTTGGCAACCTGGAAAAGCTATGGTCTGACAATTCTCTGAGAGGCTTCCTTGTAGGGGGCTTTGAAGAAAGGACTGATCCACCAGCAAAGTTTTAAACTTAGGTGACAGTGGAAAAAGCCAACTTTGCAAAGAATTACTTTGTAAGCGACTAGATAGCATCCTGAGAAGCGATTTCACTTTTGAGCTTCATTTTCTGATAAATAAATCTGCAGACTTTTAAAGATTTAAAGACATATCTTTTTAACATGTAAAAATAAAGATACATGTAAAAAGTTTAAATTAATATTTTATTTGAATAAGCAGTTTTGTCATATGAGAATTAAAGTTATATTTGCTAGGAACCCATTGCAAGGCTTATATATGCTACTTCTGAATTGTTTAACATCTTTCCTCTGTAGATCTTTTTATTTACTTATTTATTTGACAAAAATTGTTTGTATTTATCATGTACAATATACTGTTTTGAAATATGTACACATTGTGGTATGCCTAAATTGAGCTAATTAACATATACATTACCTCCCAGATTTATTTTGTGTGTGTGGTGAGAGCACTTAAAACCCTCTGTAGATACTAAATGCAGTTGTTTTGGAATGATAACATTAACTTTCATATGTAAGAACATGCATTGAAACAAAACGTGGAGATTTTTAAACAATATACTCTAGTTATGTTGTATTTCCATAAGAGCTTGACTCTTAGGCATTTTGGATAGAGATATCAGGATGTAGCCTTGTCTTACTGAATTTGTGTTGAGCTACATGGAAGTTATTTGAAAATCGGTTTGTTCTTGGTCTCTTTGCTCTCCACACTAGCGACTTATTTCAACTTGCTGCCAGCTTGGATCTTTGGTTGGCCTATTTTCTGAGACCAGCCTCTGTACTTGGCCTGAAGTTTATAGGGAGCCCTGGCTAAGAGCTATTGGCGTTGTAGCCAAGTCTAATTTCCTGGTATTCTGAGCCTTTATTGTCCAGTATCCTGCCTGAGTCTTTGATACTTTGTTGTCTAGGCTCCTTACCTGGGTAACTGCTTCCTTTTGCTTAAAACCTATATTCATAAACCATTTAGCAGATTCTGACCTGAGAGACCAGCTTATCTTTCTACCCTACATTGATCTAACTGAGCTAAACCCTTTACCTGCTTGAGCCTTTGGTAGGTGCTACCCTGTTCTTTGGTCTGTAACTGCTTGATTAATATGTCTGAAAAAAACTAGTTATGCCCCTGAACTTGCCTCTCTTAGTTATCCCACCTCTGTTTTGTTCAGTTATTGAGCCTCAACTGTGAGTCAGAAATTGGGTAGATGCTGTGGGGAATATAGAATAAGTACCAATTGCTGTATTCTTATAGCTCTGGCTGGTGGGAATAAGAGACACACACAGATTATTTCTTGACTGAATGGTAAGGACTCAAGGAGTTTTCCTGGGTTAAGGATGGTACTTGAGTTTTGAAAGATGAGTAAAAATTAACCAGACTCTGGGATCCTCGTGGCTGCTGGGTGATATGGCAAAGGCACAGAGATGTGGACCAGCATGCCATGCAGGTATATGAGAAGTGTTGTCATTATTAGAGTGCATTTAAAAGCTTTGCTTGCTACCCCCCATGCTGTGATGTGACATAGTAGTTGCACAGAAATCAACATGACAAAGATCCAGTGAAGTTAATCCAATATGAGAGTAAGGGATCTAGCAAATAGAAAGTACTGAACTCTATGTTGAGTCATGGTTTAATTTGCTGTGTTCCTCGTAAGAACTGTGGTGAAAGAAGAACCATCTTAGAGAGAGAATTTGGTTCCTCATTATGGTAACAACTCACTAATTTAATCAAGATTCACCTAATATTCATAAAGTTCTGCTATGAACCTCGATCTCATCATGACCAGTGATATACATTTCCAGAAGGAAATGGTTGGTCCTTCCAGTTGTTGACCCTGGAACCTTACTTATAGTGAGGTAGCCTAGCCAGTATTTTAGAGTGAATTAACCTCTAGTCATTGCTATAAAGTTTTGTTGAGTTGGACACAGTGAAAGAGGTAAATAAGACATTACCACTTCCCTCAAAAATTTAAGATGAAATGAAAGTAAATTATACAAGATAATGTAATTCAAATATGTAATATGTAGTTCAAGTATGTGGTAGAAAATGCCCTAGCTGGGTTGAGTGGCATGCATTCTCTCTGCATAACTTGGCATCTTGGGGGGTTCTAGCCACCTCCTCTGTAAGATGTGAAGGTTTGATTAATAGCTAAGGTCTTTTCTAGCTCTAAAATGCAATGATTTTAGAAAGTTTGTATAAGAATTTTGGGCTTGGATCTAGACATTCCAGTGTGCGTAGAGAGCCCCATGTCTCTGCAGGGAGATCCCTTAGACCAAGGACAATGGATCTGGCACTTATCCACTTTAATATTTGTAACAAGCATTTGATATTATATCACATCAGAAAAGACTGTTAATATGGAGAAGGAGAGCAAGGAATGAGAAAAATGACATACAAGTCAGACTGTATAGATGGGATCTTGTTTGGACTCTAATACAGATGATTGTTTTAAACATATTTCTCATTTCATGGCAAATTATCATGACTCTATACAAGGATCCTGCCTCTCTTATTTTATTCCTTCCTTCTTCTCATGTATCCCAATTTGCTACTTTTATTCTCTTCCCCTCTTCTTTAGGCATCCTTCCAGAGTGTTTAACGTGGATGTCTTTGTTTGCAATCATTGTTTCTAAATGTATGTTGTGGTTTTGTGGACCTGTATTTTTAAGTTATGCATATGGTATTGCATTTATTTCATTCTGTTTCTTCTTTTTTCTCCCACAGTGCTAGATGTATAAGATTCATTTATGCCACTATGTGTACTTCTAATCTGTTGTTTAATTCAATGTGGGCATCTACCATATTTTTCCTGTCCACTCTAATCAGTGATGGACACTCAAGTTGCCATCAACTTTTTGCCTCTCAGTTTACATGGAGATGAACATCCTCATACAGGTCTTTTTAGGAACCTGTGTGAGAGTTTCTTTGGAACATACAGTATACAATATATGCATATATATATATACACATATACATACATACTCACAAATGTGTATGTGTACAAAACTGATGGATATTAAGGGATGTATATATGTAATTTGGGTTAGTGTTCCAGGTTGCTGTCTAGAAAAGCCATACCACTTTACACTTTCCCCGGTAGTGTGTGAGGATCCTCATACTTCCATATCCCTGTCTTTACTTGGCATTATCAACTCTCTTCTTTTTGCCAGTTAACAGGTGTGAAGCACTCTCTCATTGATTTTACCAGGCAGGGGCAGCAAGAGCCCTGACAGAGGAATGACAATAGCTAACCTAGCTGGTTCTAATTTCCATGAGCATCTCTCATCTCTCATTCTTTTGTGGCCATTAGAGAGGGGTATGGTGGGGGGAAGAGTCTCCTTCTCTGGTCTCTATCCCTTCAGAAGCTTACTTCATGTATTATGGTTTGGAGGGCCTGGCTAGAGATTGCCTAGCCCTCTGCCTAGACCCCCAGCCACTGTTTGCCAGGCTGTGCCACTCGAGTAACTCAACCTCCATCAAACCTCCATGGCTGGCCGCAATGTTATGGAGACTTAGGCAGTAATCAGAGCCAGAAATTGTGAGAAAGCCTGATCCTTGAGCTTGGATCTCTCTGCAACATACCTCAATATTCTATAGTCCTCTAGCCACAGCTCAATTACTCCCAGGGGTGCCTCTGCCTCCACTGTGTTTTCTGTACTGCAGACACCCCCAGGGAGAGAATGGTGACTGGACGGAGATGTATGGGTGCAATATTCTGGTTATTGTCTCTTTGAAATCACGACTAACAACCTGGTTTCCTTCCACTTCATCAAAAGAAAAAAGGTAAAAGAAGGAACAGGTAGAATCAAGGATGGAGTAGTAATTTGGGAAACAGGGAATCTGAGTCTGGAAGAATATGACTTGACGCTTGGAACTATGTTGGGGAGTCGAGCGTAATGAGCATAAGCTTGGATTACCAGAAAATTGTGGAAGAAATCTATTCAAATTTTCATATAGGAATTAGAAATTATCTCTTCCCTATTTGACATTAGAGATATTTTATGTCTCTTATGCTTTTATCACCCAAAGAGGTTTCAAAGACTGACCATTACAAATATTCGAAAGTGAAGAATTGGTCCTGAACTCCTGTGAAAATTAATATATGCTCAACTTCAGAAAATGTATAATCATTCTCTAATTATTGCTGATACTGTGGCTAAATAAGCACATAGAAATTTACATACAACTTATCATCCATAAATAGGAACCTCAAGGTGAGTTCAGAATGACTGTCCTTAGCTGGGGCTAGCTGCTTCTGTAACCTCTTTTCCTGATAAGAGCTTCATTTTCCATATTACTTGGCTGCTATGTTCAGCCAGGGAAAGGTTTTCTCAAAAAGATCACCTATGTTTCTGTTCAGAAGTGAGGGACTGATGTTATGATTGAGAAACAGCAAAATTGCTTTTTGGGCTAATTTAGCTTTATGCTGCCAGATACAATTTTATGTGTTTATGTAGCTACTTCCCTTACCCTTTATCCTCTAAAGCTCCTTGCCCTTGCTTTCTTTATCAAATGAAAACAATAACATCTGTTTCATACTTTAGAGTTGATACATATCATTTCATGTGCAATATCTCATTTAATTTCAACCACTCTTGACATGTTCATGAACATATCTAAACAATTAAAATGTTTCAGGATTAACTATGAAGAGTTCAATACCCCTAGTTTGATTGACTAGATGACAAACATCTGGCACCCGGACTAACCCTTGGAAAAATGATAAAGCAGACACAGTTTGTCTTCTGCATTCTTCCTGCTTTGCTGGCCGTTTCTTTTCCTGACGCAGCCAAATCTCCCTCCTGGCATACTCCCTGCTTCCGTCTGGCCTCCGATTACCCAGGATTCTCTTCGTGGAAAGCCTCTTTTAAGGTCTTTTTTAAATGCTTCACATTTTGTTTTTCTTCCTAGTCATCAAAATTTACATGCCCTATATTTTCTCTCCTTAATCTCTTCTCTGCCTATTGCAGTGAACTCTCTAAAAGGCATTTGCATCTTAGATGAAAAATCTCAGAGATAAAGTCTTAACCCAAAGAAACAAACCAATAATGGTAAAATCTCAGATATAGTAACATATATAATTTAGGAATGGGAAGTCCTCAAACTACAGCAGGTAGGTGACTGACGGTCAGTGCCACCCCATATGAGGGAAGCCTTTTCTAGAAGGCACAATATTAATCAAATAACTGAATAGTCAATTGAATATATTACTTTTCACATTCAGCTTTCAATATAATATAAGTTGAGATTATATGCCTCTTATTTATCATTTTTACCTTTGATAATAAGCTCCCAAGATACACTGTGTCTACCACGTAGCTCATTTGTCATTTGCAAAAAAGTGTTTAAAGGTGCTTTGGAAATGATAATGATAATTATACATTACTAAATCATTCCATTAAGAGAAATTAAATTGCTGACTTTGGAGGTAAAATGTATTTACATATATAATCCCTTCTCAGAATAAAATGGATCATAAAGTTTTACATTGCTTAGATTAATTGAAGGGAACTTACAGATCACCTAGTCCAAGTTCTCTTACTTTACAACTGATGAGACTGACACATAAAGGGGATAAGTTACTTGTGCTAGATATCACAGAACATTAGCAGAGGCATTGGAATCAAAACCCAGGTTTTCTACTCCACATTTATACCTTTTCTACAATATGATTTTGCTGCCATCAGCAACCACATCATAGGTTGGGATTATTAAAAGAAAATCTTTAGACAAGTTAAATTCAGCAGAATTTATTTGAGCACAGAATAATTCATGCATTGGGCAACACTCAGAACCAGGAGAGGTTCAGAGAACTCTGGCCAGCAACATGGGCAGGCAGTATTTATAGACAGATACAGGAAATTACATACAGAAACAGCTTGGTTGGTCACTGCTCAGACATGGTCGGCTTAGTTGGCAGCCTAGGATTGTCAGAAGCTCAGCGGCTATGATTGGCTGAGATTCACCTACTTGTTATAAGAAGATACTCTTAAGATAGGTTGCAGTTTGTTTACATCCTGAATTAGGTTGCAGTTTGCTACATAGAAACTTTGTAGGCTACAAAGTAGAGGGCAGCCTCAGGCCAAATTTAGTTTAATTTAACAGAATGAAGAGTAGAGGGTCTCCCACAGGTCTGCTTGCCTACAACCCAGCTCTGGACTGTCTACACCTCACTTCAGCCTGTAGTCTGCAGTCTAAGCCACCTGCATCCTCTCTTCCTGATTTACTATAACTTGATTTTCTTCTTTATCCCCTTAGCACTTATTATCTGAAGTAGGCACTGTGTGTACTTCCCCTCCTTGGTCAAAGGATAAAACAGAACACTTTGCACATAGAAGAAACTTAATGCACACTTTTAAATATAAGTTTTTAAGTACTAAAAATTAGCTATTCTGGGTCATTTAACACCTTAAAGGCAGAGGCCTTGTTTCATACTTTATCCTTAGGTGCTGATATTGTTCAACAACTCTTTGTGGAATGAATGAGTTAATAATAGATGAATAAATCAAGGTATTTAAACTATCATTTGCATTTCAAATAATTTGTAACTATACCCCCACCAGGTGACATTTAAAAACTATTATTCATCAATCATCTAGTGGTGTTTGGTAGAAACTAATTTTGTTTTGATTAAAATTGCATAATTTTATACTGAAAATAGGATTTTATTACATGCGCTGATGGTCATGTCACATTTTTTTCCCAAATTCTCTTATATATATTTTTTCTGTTTTCATTATTAAACAGCAAAAGTCACTTACATTCACTAAGGATGGATATAATTTACTTGGATGGGATTAGAAGTTACTTTTCAAAATACATTTAAATATTCTTTTTAGTTTTCATGTCAACACATTTCACACTTTTTTTCCTTGTTACTATTTTTCTTCTGGCTTTTGTTGAGACCCAGGCAACTTCTTGGGAGGCATGTTAACAGGTTTAAAAGATAGATGACAATATAAATCACTCATTCTCTGTGGAAAGCACTATTCTATCATGTTTTATTTTGGTCAGGACTCAGTTGATTGCTGCTGCTGGCTTTAGGAGCCTGTGGAACAGCTGACTGCTGGATGAGTTAGAATTTTAACTCTGCCAGTTAGGTGCTGGCCTGGGGAGATGCCTCATGAAGAGAAACTTCAGACAAACATCTTCATCTCTATCAGCCTTTGTTTATTTCACCTGCAAAGTTGGGAGAATAACACCAGTCATGTAGTTGTTATTCCAAGGAAGAGGTTAAATGCATTCAATGCTTAACCCACTGCTTACCTCAATAGGCTCTCATTAGGTGCTCAATACACAATCATCCTCACCAACCACAACATCACTGCTATTCCTACATAAAGGGAAAAAGGCTCAAAATTCATTTAATAGTATTCTCTTGAATTTCTCGTATCTGATGAAGTGGTTTGTTTTCGTAACTCAAACTGCCGCCGTGGCATGTGCTTTGGTAGAGTGGCCTGTCTCGAGGACAATTCTTTGTGGCAGCGTTTCATTTTTACAATGTTTACAGGAGGGCGGCTGGCCAGGACGCCAGATCAGGGCAGATTGCAGGCGCAGGCAATAGAGGAAACGTGCATAAAATTATTGCCACAACTGCCTTCAAAGAATTGTTCTGATTGTCTAAAAATACACAAGTTGAACTTGCACTAATGATTTCATTCTTTTGAGGATTTCCTCCCTATTTCTTTCAATGTTTTAAAAACCACAGACAATGAAGTGAAACCTGTTGCCAAAACTCTTTTTATATATGTGTGTGTGTGTATTTAGCTGGTCAAATGTGCTGGAAAATTACATCTAGGATTTTGAGAATCAGCCTATCAATCTCATGTAGAGTGTCAGCATTGAAACAGTTTACATATAATAAAATCCATTGCTTTTTCTATCTTTAATCAACATGCACAGACTTTAAAATGTAGTCGATGATATAAATATTCTGGAATACAAGAATGTGTCCTTTTTAGTTTTAGGCTCACACGAAAGCTCATTTTCAATCCCAGGGACTGGAAACTGGTATTCAAGTGATTTCTGTTCTGCTTTTCTTGGATGTTATTGCTTTGGAGTTATCTATTACCTGCAAGATCCATTGTTTCTCGCATGCTATTGACATAGATCATCCCATGATGGAGGCAGAGCTGACACCATGTTATCCTGGAGGTGTTTGGTCCGTGGCACACATGCTGTGGCTTGTTCTCTCTGACTACTAACTTCATTAAATATTGTTGTGGTAGGTCGTTCACTGAAATCAATAGGATATTCAACTGGACTTCCTCCTGAGTAGGGGAGATAAATTTGTCCAATGGCCACTTTTTCATTCACCCAAAAGAGTTTTGTAGTAACAGGAGATGAAACAAGTGGCCTCAAGATCTATCCTTCTTTAAAATTCATCTCACTGCTTTAAAAATAAAGCACTTTCAAAAATATTCCCAAATTGCTCCTCTATACAGCTTCTGCTTCAGAGAAAATCACTAATAGACAAAGCAAAGTAGATGAACGAGGGTTTGTAAGCCCTTTTTCATGATCAATGTTGCCTAATGTTCAACAATCAAGTAAAGAGGAATGGAAAAATGTAATGTAGCAGCTTGAAAATGAAAATCTAGAGGATAAGCTAAGATTTCCTAGCCCTAGTATGCAAGCTTGAAGAAGCGAAGAGCTTTATTTTTATTTTTATTTTCTAGTTCATTTGCAGAAGCCTATCTATCTTGTGTGGCATAGTGGAAAAAAACAAAAACAAAAACAATCTCTTAGAAGCAGGGAAGTAAACCTGATTGCTAGTGGAGAATTCAGGTGGGATTTTAAACAAGTTATTCTCCTCCTTTGAATATAAATTTTCCTTTTAAAACTTAAATGACACTGGTCTGTATATTATCCTTAGGAAAAATACCAGCTTTGGCTTAAGAATGCGGGTGGACATGATCAGTAGGTTTAAAAGCACAGGACATTACAAAGTAAACTACTTTGTTTTGCATGCTGATTTTCCTATTTGGGGCATAATTTAGAATTTCAATTAAAGGAATATTACTACAATTTTATTTTTATTACTACCATTGGAAACAGTTAAACAAGACCAGTCATTGTACTACCGTTGTATTTCTGGAATTTGCAGTAGTGAATGTGTTGCTTTCTGGACTTGTAGGACATTTTAACTTTGGAATCCTAAACTGAAAATATAAATTGGACAGTACAGGAAATGTAGGTGATTTTAAATATGTTGCCTATGTGATATAGACATCTTAGTGTCTCCAAAACAATTTGTATTGAAATTATTTGGTTTATTTGCTAAATTTGAATAGATTTATATATGTTAATTATGTAATTTTCTTATTTATTCAATAGATATTAATTGGAAACTTGTTTGACACTTTCTTAAGGAGATTCTATACTTACTTTTGTTTATTTCTATATTTTTCTGTATAAAGACATGACCGTAGGATGACCTCCAGGTGCATGTTTGGTTATTTTTGACCTACAAAAATGGCAATTTCACATGGTTCAAATCGCTCTATCATCTTTCTGTCAATATATAATTCACAACTGCTACAAAATGGATGTTCATGAAAAACACAGAGAAAGGATACCAACAAAGGACTTTCTCAATCATGATACATCCTTGGGCATAATCAAGAGCTAAAATGACAGCGATTTGAATTAACATTAACATTAACATAAATGTTGAATATATCTGAGGTGATAGGAGACACATTGAATACACTCTAAACCCATCAATCTTATCTTTCTAGTATGCTTAAAGGTTTTTTATCTTATCTCTAAAATTTTTTGTTTTTTTTTTTTGATAAAAGACGCTATCAAGCAGCAAAATATCCTACTTCTCCTCTACCCCCCTTTTAGAATAACATCTTCTGACATATCAAAACAGTAAGGGGAGAGGAAGGGGAAAGACAGGGCAGGAATCAACTACCATCTAAAACTCAGCCCTGGGAACAATTAAGAATAGACACAGTAATTTCCTTCTGAAAGGGAAATATATTACTATTTATCTTTCCCTATGACTTATTATAATTACAAAGAGCTTATGTGTTTATTTCTTTTCAGTGTCTAATGCTATTAAGTAAATCCATGAAGTCCCACATTTAACTTGTTACCTTAACAAAGGGCTACATATTTTCTACATACCCTGTTAGTTGTATAAATGGTCTAGTTTCCCCTTTATATGTTAACAACATGTAGAATTAAATATTGAGCTCTTCAGCTATTAATGATATGCTCAATAAACAATTATTCTTCAAGCAGATAAGACAGAGGTTATTTCAAGAGTTCTGAAAGGCTTCTGCTACTTAGGAATAAAAACTATCTGTTAGAATGCTATGTAAGTATTAAATGATTTTACCCCTTTTGAATTGATTTATGCTTTTTTGACATACGAACAAAATACAAGCATGCTAGGGCTCATAGTAAACAGTGACATTCAGAAAAATTTAATGTAGGAAGACCTTTAATTTTATTTAATTAGGAAAACAGATTTGGAGTGCTCACTTTTTGATGGAACTATGCCAATATGCATAACACTTTCTTGAATTCTTTACAGAATTTCTATTTCTTTGTAGATAAGCCCTTTTCTACTATCCACAGGGGTTGGTCTTACTATGAAATCTATCTCATCCTACCATCAGGCAATCTGCAGATACAGTAAACTCTTGTAGTATATTTCTCAAAGTCTGAGTTTAAGCAGATTAGAATAATGTCTTTGGGTGGGTGGCATCTCTTTTGCTGTCTACTGTATCTCCAGGTTCTAGAATGGTGTCTGGCACATATAGTTGTGGAATGAATGAATGATTTGTGTGGGGAGTGCGTTTCAGCAGAGTAGTCCACGTGGGCTGTGTAATATTTCACCTAGTCTCTGTCAATCTTTTGGCAGAGTAAGATAAATATATACCTACTCATTTTTCCAATGATCATATACACCTACTCTCTCTCTCTCTCTCTCTCTCTCTCTCTCTCTCTCTCACACACACACACACACACACACACACGCACACACACTCCCCGCCCAAGTACACAATACAACTCTCAACGTAAGACGGAATAGACCTAAAGTTTGGGACAATGCTGGAATGAATTTCTCAACATTTACACACCTGGGTATTGTCTGCATCTTTCTTATATGTCTACTTGGAACCATGGGAGTGTTGATTTATAGATTAATTTCATTTGCTTCATTTCAGAGTTCTTCAAGGGTGCCTCAGTATTGATGATTTTGCAATAAGAAGGAGGTCCTAAGTGGAACAGAGAGCATATGTGTTTTAAAGTTTTGTTTCAATTTGTTCTTATTAGATACATTAATACACTAATACATTATGAGGACCATAAAGTCTGATCACTTTAAATGAAGCTAAGATTGATCATTGGTTTCAGGTGCTATCATCTTGTTACTTCTATTTTAAAATTTCTAGTGATTTAGTATGTGTTTGTAAGTGTTGCCTCAATTCATTAGCTGATTTGGGATTACAAAATAGCTATTTTCCATTTCCATCCACACACACACACATACACCACCTCCTTTCTTTTTTCGTAGAAGAGTGCCCATTATCTTTCTCTGAGGGAAGCCCCTGCCATACTCTGAGCAGCCCTGTGGAGAGAGGTTCATGTGCTGTTGAATTTGGTTTGCTAGAATTTTATTGAGGATTTTTGCATCTATATTCATAAGAATGTAGTTTTCTTTATTTGTTGTGTCCTTCCCTGGCTCTGATATCAAGGTGATACTGGCTTCATAGAATAAATTGGGGGAGAAGTCCCTCCTTCCTGATGTTATGGAATAATTTCTGTAGTATGGGTATCAACTCTCCTTTGTAGGTCTGATAAAATTTGGCTGTGAATCCATCTGGTCTGGGGCTTTTTTTTGTTGGAAGGTATTTTATTACGGCTTCAATCTCGTTGTTTGTTATTGGTTTGTTCAGGAGTTCCATTTCTTCCTAATTGAGTCTTGGGAGGTTGTGTGATTCTAGGAATGTGTCCATTTCCTCTATATCTTTGAGTTTATGTGCATAGAGATTTCCATAGTAGTCATAAATGCTATTTTTTATTTTTGTGGTATCTGTTGTATTATCTCCTTTTTCATTTATGATTGAGCTTGTCAAGGTCCTTTCTCTTCTATTTCTGGTTAGTCTAGCAAGAGGTCTATTGATTTTGTTTACCTTTCAAAAAACCAACTTTTTGTTTCATTGGTCTTCTGTATTATCTTCTTGTTTTCAATTTCATTTAGTTCTACTCTGACCTAAGTTATTTATTTGCTTCTGCTGGCTTTGGGTTTTGTTTGCTCTTCCTTTTCTAGTTCTTTGAGATGTGTCATTAGATTGTTAATTTGTGATCTTTCTATCTTTTTTTGTAAGCATTTAAGGCTATGAATTTTCCCCTTAGGACTGCTTTTGCTGAATCTCATAGATTTTGATAGCTTATTTTGTTTTTGTCATTCAGTTCAAGGACTTTTTTGATTTACATCTTAATTTCATCATTAAGCCAACAATCATTCAGCAGCAGGTTGTGTATTTTCCATGACTTCATGTGAAATGGGTGTTTCTCTTGGAGTTGATTTCAACTTTAATTCCACTGTGATCTGTGATGATACCTGCATAATTTTAGTGTTTTGAATTTGTTGGGCCATGATTTGGGGCTTAAAATATGATAAATCTTGGAGAATGTGTATGTAGTGATGAAAAGAATGTATATTCAGTATTTTGGGGGTAAAATATTCTGTAAAAGTCTCTTAGGCCCATTTGTTCTAGAGTCCTGTTTAGGTCCAGTGTTTGTTTATTTATTTTCTTCTTGAATGATTTGTCTAGTGCTGTCAGTGTGGGCTGTTGAAGTCCCTGGCAATTATAATGCTGTTGTTTATCTCTTTGCTTATATCTAATAGGATTTGTTTTATGGATCTGGGTGCTCATGTGTGGGTGCCTGAATATTTAGTATTGTTATGTCTTCTTGTTGAATTGCTCCCTTTACCATTATGTAATGACCATCTTTGTCTTTTTTTACTTTCTTTGATTCAAGAATGGCTGCACTTCCTTTCTTTGGGTTTCCATCTGCATGGAATATTTTTTTATCCCTTAATCTTGAGTCTGTAAGAGTCCTTGTGGGTTAGGTGTGTTTCCTGAAGACAGCAGATACTTGAGTTGTATTTTTTATTCCTTCAGCCAGCTTATGTCTCTTGAGTGGAAGATTCAAACCATTCATCTTGATTGATAGAATTGATAGGTAGGATGCTGTTCTGTTCATCAAGTTGGGTAGTACCTTGTTGCTTTGTTTTAACTCTTGTACTATTATTTTATGTGAGCTCTGAGCTTTAGCTTTTGGGTAGTTTTACACTGATAGGTATCTATTGTGCTGATCCATGTATAATGCAGTCCTGAGTATTTCCTGCAGGGCACATCTGTTCTTGACAAATTCTCTCCATGTTTGCTTGTCTGGAAATGTCTTTATTTCTCCTTTATTTGTGAAACTTAAATTTGCAGGATACAAAATTCTAGGCTGGCAGTTGTTCTGTTTAAAAAAACTGGATGTGGGTACTATGTATATTAATTTTTTTGTGCTATTTTTATTTTTTTATTTATTAATGTTTTTGCATGGACTTGTATATGGTTGGCTTTTATAAATGCTCCATGTTCACTTGAAAAGAACATATTTCTGTTGTCAAAGTTCTGGGTTATAATATTTACCTATAATATATACCTTATTCATTTTGATTTTTTAGGTCTAAGTCCTTTCTATCTTTACTAACTTTTGTTCCACTTAATCTGTCTTGAGCTGAGAGAGATATTTTAAATTTCTTATAATTAGTGTTTCCCTCAATTTTTTCTTTTCCCTCAATTTTTTCTATCTCTTGTATTTGCTGCTTTATGTAGTAGTTGTTGCTGTGTTTGTGGTATATTGATATTGACTGTTATTTATTCTTCATTGTAAATTAGTAGCCTTCAACATTATAATAAGTACTTTGTCATTTAATACACCTTTCTTTATAAAAATCCTGGCCTTTTCTTTTTTAAATGAGCATTTGCTTGTTATATGTTTGCCCTACTGAGATGATAGATTCATTTGACGAAGGGAAGTCAGCCAGCCTTGGAATGAGATATTCTGGTTCAAGAGGAGAATGTGGGAAGTGAGATTGGATAGATCCATGTCTCATTTCTATCTGGATGTACTTGCCAGAGGACATCACTTGAGGTGATGTTATTTCCAGTTTGGCCAGTATAGTCACAGGTTGTATTGGTTTTTCTCCTAATTGTAGTCTGTTTGGTTTCATGTTCCCACCAGACTACATAATTTTCAGGATAGAAAGTCTCATTTTCTCTCAGAAGAGCAAAACATTGGAAGAGTGAAGGGGAGAGAAAAATACTGGAACTGAAACTAGTAATTAAGATTTTCTGGTTAACATTTATGGTCTTTTGAGGATTTTTATTATTTCCTCTGGATTTGGAAGGGATAAGATGAACATGTACGGTTTGTGCATGAGCCAGCAAGAGCATCTCTGTTTTTGCCTTTGGAGTTTGACTTTAGTGGTGCACCTAGGGGTCATTTTCACTAAATTTTTTTTTCTTACCAATTTTATGTATTTGTTTGAGATTAGATAGGTAGACAAAGAACAAAGACAGTATTATGGTGGTTGGCATTCTAATATTAAAAAAAGATTTTTTTATTTTTTAAGTAGAAATGAAATCAAATTAAAAAAATCACAAATTTGGCAGTACTGATGAAGCAGGTGAAAGGGCTTTTCTCTTTTCACACAACAAGATTTTTTTTTGTGTCCAGATTGAGTCAAAAGAGCAGAAAGAATATCCTCTGCTGACTTGCTTATTGTTAAAAGGTATATTTGTTTTTCTCTTTTCTGTAGAAAACACAGTGCAATAAAAAAATTACAAGCTGTCTGTTAGAGCATAGCTTAAGTACTCCCAAGAGCAACACATTAATTTATTGGAGAAGAGGAAAGTTATTAAAAACCTCTAAGGCTCCATGAGTAGCTCATTTACCTACTTTGCTTAAATGCTAGCCTAGAATTAGTTCTTGACTAGACAGGGCTGCTTATTTTGCAATTAACAAAGAAGTGATATTTCTCTGATAATTTTGCTTGTATAGTCAAAAATTAACTCAATGTCACTAGACTGTTTAAATGTGGTACATCTTTTTCCCCAAAGACATGAGTGACAAGGAGTTAAAGGCCGCAGAAGCTTTATGGCAACTAGCATGTACCCTTGAGAAAACCATGTCTACACTACAATATAGATGTGATTCTATGGTAATTAGGTTCAAGAGACAACTCCCCAAGGAATGAACCACATGCAGGTAATAATAGCTCCCATTTATTGAGTGATTTCTGCCTTTGGCATTACACTATTTGTTTTACATGTGTTAACAACAGTGCATTAATTCTTGCCATAGCTCTATACATTTGGTATTATTGTAACTATTTTTAGATCAGAGCACTGAGGTACAGAAAGGTTAATTAAGGGGTTCAAAGTAACCGAGTAATGATGGACCTGGTATTCACACATTGATTCTATATACTCTTTATTTTTGTGAAAAATTTAGATTTAAGAAGACGATGAAACTAATGTGATACATACTCATACTCACAGACCAGCATAAGAGATAAAAACATTACAAATATAATTGAAGCCTTTTCTGTTCTTGTCCCATCCCCAATCACGTATGTACTCTCTCCCTACCAGAAGTAGCCACTCTCTGCATTTTGTGATCGTCTTTCCCAGATATTTATTTAATTCATGACAGTTAATTCCTAAATAATATATAGTATTGATTTAAATTAAATATTTAAGAAACATATAAATTATACATTTCTGTAAATACTGTGTATATCTTTCTGATATTTGCTCCATTATTTTTGCAAGATTTACCCATGTTGAGTCAAGTGTTAAAAAACCTTAGAAAAAATTGCATGCAACAAAGTTTAATTGAGCAAAGCACGATTTGTGAATTGGGCAGTCCCCCAAACAGAACAGGTTCAGAGAGATTACAGTGCTATGGCATAGTCCAAGATTTAAGGACGGAAGATGAAAGTGAGGCACACAGACAGCCAGATTGGTTACAGCTTAGCATTCGCCTTATTTGAACTCAGTTTGGCTGCCTTTGATTGGCTGAAACTTGGTGATTGGCACAAAAGTCAGTTACCCTCTGTTCACACATCCGATTAGGTTATAGTTCACTATGTAAAGAGAAGGAACTTTAAGGCCAAACTTAGAATTTGTAAAGAGGCAGCATTAAGCTAAACTTAATTTAACAATTTCTCCCGTTTTGGTCAATCTCTTAAAATTGAAGTAATTTTGGTAGCTAATGCTAATTTTGAGAGGTTGACAAAAGCTTTAGGCATTGATATCACTCTGTCACTATCGTCAATGTGCTTCTTTGGTCTCAAATCCCACTGGGCAATAGCAGAACAGTGGGCTTTGTAAAGTGGTAACAAGGACTTCAGGTTATTTTTTCTGAAAAGGGTAGAGTGCGGGGGGGGGGGGAATTCCTTGTGCTGGAATCTTCTAATTTCAGGAGAAAAATAAAACCTGGTCTGCTATAGGATCTGTTTCCTTAAAGTTTTAGTTTGATTATTGCATTTAGCATGAGTGACTCCATTTTGCTTTGGTCTGGTCTGTTGGGATCTAGTACACACTCTTAGCACAAAACAATGGCCTCTCATAATTTTGTTTAAAAAAGATTTCCCCTTTTGGTCAGAGTCTCACTTAGGTGAGAGTATGACCAAAACTTAGGGCTTTAGGGCCACTCTCAGTTGCCATCATTTTGGGTTTCCAGTCTTAGCCCATTGTGTATAGGTTATGGCGTCCTCATGATCACACTTTTTTTGGGGTGGGGGGTTGTTGTTTCATTTGAAGAGAGGTCATTTGACATTTTATGAGTGGCTGCATGCAAACCTTTAAAACTTTTGAGAGAATATAGCACACCAGGGAGACTGCTGTTATGACGATAAAGAGGAAACTGCCAAGAGTTTGGAGTATGTTCTTTAGGGTCCAACTAACATCCAAACCAACTAACATCAAATAGCTCTAAGAATGAGCTAGATAAAGAGTCTGCTCGTTTCAACCAAGTAGCCCGTTCATTAATCCCCTACAATTGAATCTCTGTAATACCTGATATATTTCTCCACATGCAAAAAGAACTGTCAGCAACTGCACAGATAATTCTCTGTTTAGCCAGTAAGTAATCTAGAGCAATTCTATTGTCTAGCCTAACTTTAGCAAGAGAATTTAAAATGTGTTGTGTAACCATAGCCTTTGCAGTAGAGTCTGCTAGAGAACCTATCATGAAGGATACATTTCTAACCATTGTCTCATTTATGTTTACTCCAAACCATGGAAAAAGAGACCCAACAAATGATGCCCATCTCAAAGAGTAAAGGCCTCCTGGCCACATTCTCTTTAACTTATGGCATAGGTGAAGAGGAGTGGACTGATGTTCTGTTTCCAATTGATTATGAAGCAACAAAAGTACCATTAAAATTTATCATCTACATTGGCCCTTCATTTTCTACCTATCAAAGCATAAGCTTATTCACGTATGAGGTTGGCCGCAAAATCCTCCATAAATAAAAGCATACCCCAAGAGTGCACAGAACAGTCCCCCCTTTCAGTTCTATTGTTTATAGAGGCATAAGCAAGGAAAAAATTGAAAGATAAGCGTCTCATAGTAGCAGAGAAGTCTTATCTGTGATCTTGGGAAAAAGCTGTCCGTGTCTAGGATGCCATCTGCATCTTGGGAGGAACTTCCCTGATGAGCTTAACTTCACCTTAAGGTCTCCAATGGGTGTACAGTTCCAAGAGTCTGGAGGTGCCTCTTCTGAGTTGTGAGATTATGAACCTAAGGTTCAAAGTCCTAAAGTTTTGCTGCATGGTGGGTGGCAAGGACAGTCTTCTCTGATGTCATTCTTGAAAGACCCAATCTCTGGGTTCTAGCTTGTGAAGGGTTTGATTGTCCTCAATCAGTGGACCATCCATGAAAATATTACTTTACCTGATGAAAATACACTTTGGCGTAATGCATTGAACCCTTGTGGCATTGAGTCCCATCAGAGTTTAGAGGTGGAAGATCCATGAGTTTCTATTATTAAGAGCATAGGCCTTCCAGTGACTATTTCATAAGGGGTTAACTCATGTTTTCCGTTAGAAGTGGATCTGATTGTCATCAAACTGCAATACCTTTGACCAAGGCAATCCATTCAGTCTAGTTAGATTTGCCTAATGCTATTAAATCTGTAATACCTCATTTAACTATTTTACAACTTGTCCAGTGAAACAAATACTTCTATCATTGGAGATTTCTCCAGGAATGTCCCATGAGGAAAACACATTTCCTAATAACCTTTTAGCTACTGTTATAACATCAGCCATTTTGCATGGGAAAACTTCTATACAACCAGAAAATATGCACTGAAAATGGCAGTTTAGTAAAATTCCTTTATAAATGTTTAAGTGGTCCATCAAGTAGCAGAAATGTACCTAGAGTTTTGATTGTCTTCCCAGGATTGAATTTGACAAACCAAATAATGTTCATAAACCATTTTAGCAATTAAGAACAGTCACCATACCTATCTATCTATTCATAAAATTTGGTTTATTTTATCTCTTTCTTGATGAGTAATGGAATGCAGAGCTTTTAATAATGGAAGCTTTAAGGACTCAGGAAGGACCAGGTGGATGTCCAGGCTCTCTCTGATTCTATGCCTAACATTGGACTCATCTCTCTTAAATACCAATTTTATTTCTCCAATTCAGATGTATATCACTGTTTATTAAGTGGGTTATCATAGATAATTTGACTGGATATGTTAACATTTGCCCTTTCTAGTTAGGAGACTTTCTCTTTCCAGTTAAGTTGAATATTGTTTATCCTCTCACCGTCTTGTTGCCAACAATATTGAAAGATAAAGAATCCTTTGGACCAAACATTGTACAGTTGAAAAACTTATCAGGTATAAATATGATTCAAACTGTACCCCAATCAGTGTATAGATAATACTTGACGTTACTGACTGTGTTTTGAATTTTAAGCATTACAGAGAGAGGAGAACATCAAAACAATACCAAGTTGGAATTATTTGAAATCTTGATAGATTTTCATGTGGGGCGCACACACATAGACAAAGATAAGAAAATTTACAACATGGTATGTGCACATCACATTCACACATATCTATCTCTATATATAACTTAACAATACCAGGGAGATCATGTGATTTTAACTTTTTAATATTTAAATTTTATAATTTATAGGCTATAATGCCGGGAAAGCACTCTTATCCCTCTACTTTATACCCAAAACCCACTGCCTTTTCCTACTCCTCTCCCCTCTGGACAAATTAAATTACTTGTGGGCATTTAATCCAGTTATAATTGTTATACAAATTTGGGGATTTATAGTACTTTATTAATGACAACTTCATGAATTAATGATAACTCCATTTATCCAAAAGAGGTGTAATATCTGTGAAATATTCCATACACAGAATTGTTAATAAGGCACAGAATTAAGGAGTAAACTCTGTTGGATAGTTTTGACCAGGGAAAACATGGATTAAATTTTGAAATCAGTAAGTAATGAGAGACAGGCTCTGGAGTTGAGGAATGTGTTGTATTAAAGCTAAAAATTTATTCTAGGGAAATGATAGGTAGGGAACATAAGGAGAAATATAACAAATCATGTGCTTTTTGTGGGTATCAATATTTTCAGTATGTGATATACATTCTTTACAGTTTCCCTTAGGCTATTACTAAGGCTATATTATATTTAGAACATTTGTCTTGAGTAGATTTTCAGGAAAATTGATGTTGATTACTGGATTTCTTCTTCTTTACTACACAAACAATAATAAATCAGGAATAATGGAAGTCTAAAAATGAAAAGTAAACACACGATTTTTTCTCATTCTTGTCCACATGCATGCGCAATTTTGCATAATTACAATTATAGTGCTTTCTGATTTTTCTCCCTGCATTTGTATATCTCTGCATTTTTCTTGTCATCATTTTCAGTGGTTTTTCTTTTACCTTTATGATATATTACAGAATCATTTGCTTAACTGTCCCTGTTAGTGGTGGACATTTAAGCTGTCAACAAGTTTTCATTTTGTAAGAAACACTATCATTTGCCCATATACCATCCATCTCTGTCCTTTTCCTTTATAACAGAAGCCCAGTTTTATATATATGTGCATCCGTCTCCTGTTTGACTCAGGGGGAGATGTGTTCTGAGTCTCAGGGTGGATACTGGTTAGACAAAGCCATTCAGCACCTGGCATTCCTCCGGTGACTATCACTGTTCTGGGGTGGCTTAGACTGATGAAACCAAATAGGAGAAGACTGGGTCCCAGAGTGTCACTTACTAAGTATATGACTTTGGAAATGATATTTAGTTACTCTATATCTCATTTTCTTCATATGTAAATTAGGTTTAGTTATAGCACATATATCAAGGGTTTGAAGTATAAATGAGTGAATATACCCTAAGTTCTAAATAAATTTATAAATGCTTAACACAGTGCTGGCACATAGCAAATGCCTAATAATGTCAACTATATTTATCAGAGTTCTGCCACTTGTATAGTATAATGTCCTCAGAAAACAGCTTAAGATAGGATCTCATCTATAGTACGCACAGAGCTGGCGTGCATGTGCCTGTGTGTCTAAGTGCAAGAACTTGTGACCATGGTTCATTAAAACTTTAGACCTAGGACCCTTATGTATTCCATGTGACAAATAAGATCCAGAGAGGTAGATTTGAATTGCTAGTCAGCAACCAGTTTTTACTGTGGCTCCAACTTCAATACTTTTTCTTATGAAGATTGCAAGATGATACCTTAGTACACTCTTGTTTGTCTATTCATCTATTCATTATTCATTTTTCATTTATAAAGCACCTATTAAGTGCCAGAGATTATTGTAGCTTCTGGGAAATTCAGAGAATAAAACAGACTGGGTTTTATTCTAAATATGATGGAAAGCCTTATTTAAGAAGAATCACTCTGACTGCTCTTTGGAGACTGATCTACAGGGAGATCAAGAAGAAAGCAGAGGAAGCAGGGAGGATGCTGGTGAGGGCTGACAGTGGCCTGGAAGGAAATAATGACACTAGGAAAGGAGGTGAGAAGTGATATGATTCATAGTAGAGTCTCCTTGTTAAAAGTTTAAGCAATGCACATGTGTATAGTAAGGAAGGAGTGAAAATACCTACCCCGCCCTGCCCCATACCCTTGCCTCCAAAGCCAGTCTTCTTTTCACAGGTAACCATTGTTAACAGTTTAGTGTGCTTGTATCACCAAACCATTTACTATGCCATTTATAAATATTTATGTCTGTATTAAATAAAGAATTTTATTTTTTGCAATTTATTTTCATTTTTCCCCCCTCGTTCTATGTTGCTACCTCCTTTCCTGGAGCTGAAAAAAGACTTAATAATGGTATGGAACTCCTCAGAAATAAACCATTTCACAACTGACATTTGGTATAAATAGTTTATTAAGACAAGCAAGCAAACAAACAACGTCAGCATAGATAAGTCTTTTTCCTTTCTATTTAGTCAGGAGAGTGCAAAATTTCCCAGATTTGAATGACTATTTTATCCCGTTTTTTTACTTCCTTTTTTTCCACTTCAGAAAGAAAACCAGTAGAGGGCGCTGATAACACTGCACATGCAAGAAGTCTAATGGAGAGATGCTGAGAAAAAGTGGACAGGGTTTTAAGGCAAGGACCACAGCGCAGAGCAACTACAGAAATGTAGGCTTTCTTATTTGGGCAGGCTTTTTTTTTTTTTTGAAAGTCTAAACTATATATGCCTTCCCCATTTCTCTTTTAGCAGATTTGAATGTGGGCTTCCAAAAAATATTCTAGCATGCACAATAACTGCTTTTGGTAGAGTGATAATAGTTAATAATCATATTTTCTTACCTAATTATAAATTATTTGATTCAAAATGTTTCTACACTGACATTCTTTGGGTTAGGTGGAAGCTGGTTAAAAATTTACATAGGTTTGGCCAACAGATTGTATTTTCACTTGATTTATCTTCCCAGTTGTATGTGTTTGAGTGTGTGTATGTGTATGTATATTCAAAGTTTTAAATTCAAAACAATTATACCTCTATCTGCCATGGATGTGTAAAGTGTCTGTGAAAAACAAACAGAGTTTGGAGTCATTGTTTGTTTCTGTTGTTAAAAACCTAAATTGATGCAAGTTTTGAATTTAGGTTACCACCAAAATGTCAGGAAGAAGAATTACTCTAGAATTAATGTATTTGTGTATTTATCTATTGCCAGGGGGAAATTTGGGCTTTGGGACAGTTGTAGAAACTGATTCTTAAACAGTCAAAGAATGATATCAAATGAGAGAGTCCTAGAAGAACAACATATCATTTTCTCTAAGTTTTACCTTATATAGTAAGGAACACCCTTAGTATAATCCCAGCACAGTTTTCAAGTAAATTCTTTTAGGCTTTTACTTACTAACACCACTAAAATTAATTATTGTGTACATTTTTTTGGAAACCCACATTCAATTGGTGAGCTAATTTCTATGGTGGATATCTTTGTGCCCTAAAAGACAATTCATAGCCAGGAAATATATTTTTTTTTATGCTGAAAGGTAATGGGCTGCCATCATTAGCTACTAGAAACATTAATTTCAGTGTCTCCATTGAGATATCATATAGCTCTAAAACAAGAACAAATCTATTTTCGAAGAAATATAGAAGAGTTCATTTTCAAGATGTTTTACACTTTTGCGTTTGGAGGAGTCTGTGGAAACGGTTAGCCTTAGATCACAGAGAGCTGTGTCCGACTTCACTACTCCTAGCTTTGAAGAATGCTAAATAGATTCCGTCATTCATGACGACAGTAGGACCACAGACCCAGTGACATTTGAATCCAGGTATTACTTTTCCATTCTTTGATGATTTAATGAGCAAAACTGCAACAACCTACACATTTTTCTTGGCTTGCTTCCTTCCTAGTAAAACTGTAATAGGGGATGGCAGTTCATGGCTTTCTGCCTCTGGATGGCAGTAACTCCTGCTTGAATGTTCATGACCCTTAACTGTAATATTCTAAAGTAAGGATTTCCCGTCCTTTGTCAGTTTTCTGTCCAAAGAAAACACTAATTTTACTTAGTCTGAAATATATATATAAATATGTTTACGTTCATACACACACACACACACACTCGAAAACTAAGTACAAGCAAGAAGTCTGTTTAATGTTAAAGTTGATAGTATAAACCCCAGGCTAAAAGGAAAATGAGGACGCAAAGAGCTAACCTAAAAAAAATTGGCATTTGGATATTTCCATATGTTTATATGTGATTCATTTTCCTTCTTACATAAATTAACAAATGCTGCTGAGCCAACCATATTTCTTACCTCGAGACAACGAGGCATTGCAAAGACTCTAGGAATATATCCAGGCTTTGGGAATAAGCATGTCTACCACTAAAATTATGTGCTCTGATTAATATAGTCCATCTGGATTTTCTGACTGTGACTTTTCATAGACACAAGGAATTAAAGAGCTTAAATATTAAATAAAATGAAATGCACACATGTTAAATGTAGTTCACTAACCCCTCTATGCAGTGGCTACTGCAATACCATAAATTGACATCTGGATTGGGCTGTGGGCTATAATTTATTGTTTCTAATATTTTCTTGGTCCTCCTTTTACTTGTCTTTTTAAACCTACTGTTCTTTTCCATTGAGTCCCTTGTTTCCCACCTCAGCCCCAGACACCCTTACGCTGCTTCCCTCTAAGATCATCTGGCTTCAAAGCTCTATTTAGACATCTTTCCAGATCTTGCCCTTTATGTTGAGAGTATACAGCTGTACTTAAGCAGTGCTTCTGCGCCTATGCAGCTCCATAGGTTGTGTAGCCTCCTGCCAAACCCACACAGCTTCCTTGTTGGGGAAGGAGGATGGATTAATCAGTAAGAACATTATTAGAGAAATATTCTTCAACCTCTGGGCATTCTTTCTCTTTTTAATAAATGTCCGTCTGATAATTTAAGGTTTTTTGAAAGTGACCAAAATCTACTGCATAAGCTACATTCCCGGGCATGTCAACTTTTGGTGTCTAATTGAAGTGACATCAGTTTCTGATGGCTTCATAATAACTACCTTCAAACCATTGTTGATTTAGCAGACTTTACTATGTACTCATGCGTGTAATTCTTCATAACTCAAAAAAAATGAATGCAATTCCCACAGCTTCTGCATGATAACTTTTTAATATAAATGTTATTACAATGATTTTTTTTTTACCTCTAAATGAAATGGTGTGTATATGAGGCTAAGAGTTGGGTTTCTTTTGGGCAAGAATGGAGAATCTTGACTCAAGGTAAAGGTGGACACAAATAGCTGGAAAACAAAAAGGCCAAAACTGTAAAAGAATTCATAACCTTGGCAGAAAAGTCAAGGAGAGAAGTCAGAGTCACTAACTCTTCAATCATGTTAGAAGCAAACATGCAATCAGGGGTATAAAACTTAGAATCTGGGGTCAGGTTGACAGGAATGAGAATATAAGAGCAAATTGGAAGGACAAATGAAAAGAGATCTTGAGGAGTAACTTCCTAGGGAAACTTTGTTTTATGCTTTCCTCAGGTGGCAGGTGTAAATCTTTGTGCATTTGAGTTAGTGCTATAACTTGCTTATACACAGAGTGGTTCTTATCACTGACCAAAATAAAGCTGTGATTCCAGGGAGTTATTATATCTGGCATCATCTGGCTTGGGTTACTTCCAGCGTGCAGTGATGGCCGCATCCTAAACTCAGCAAGAACTGACCATGTTGACAATGAATGTCATGGCTAAACTCCAGTGTTCTGAAGATTTGTGCCTGAGTGGGTCAGTGCCCTCAATAACTCTCACTCTTCTTATTTCTGAAACAGCAGGGCGCCTTTTAAAAGTGTCTAGAGAGTATTTTTTAAATCAGTGGAATATTTCTAAGTTTTGTCCTTTATCTCTGGGTCCTCTCTTGGTTGGTTCCCATGGTTTTCATTCTCTTGCTTTGTGCATAGTTATTCATTCAACAAATGCATAATGAGTCCGTAAAAACACCCAAGCATTGTGATAGACACTAGGTATGATGAAATAATACAGATCCTTCTATCATGCCAGACATTTGCTGTTTGGGGAAGGATACAGACAGACAAAAAGAAATTACAAATCAGAGGGATAAGGGAGAGAAGGAAGTGTCAACCATTCTATGGAACCTCTAGCAGAGACATCCCACATAGATTTTTGGGTGGTGGGGAGGTCAGGGAAGGTTTATTGGAGGAAGTGATGTTTGAGCTGGTATCTGTTATCTGTGGTCAAAGTGGTCAAACTTGAAGCCATCCAGATGAAGGGAGGATAGTTACTTGGGCAGATAAAACAGAATATTTAAAGACCTGGAATTGAGAAATAGATAAAATTGACAATACTTTTTGAAGAAGATGCCAAGATAGAATTAGAAGAGCAGGCCGGGCGCGGTGGCTCACGCCTGTAATCCTAGCACTTTGGGAGGCTGAGGCGGGCGGATTGCTCAAGGTCAGGAGTTTGAAACCAGCCTGAGCAAGAGTGAGACCCCATCTCTACTAAAAATAGAAAGAAATTAATTGGCCAACTGAAAATATGTAGAAAAAATTAGCCGGACATGGTGGTGCATGCCTGTAGTCCCAGCTACTCGGGAGGTGGAGGCAGAAGGATTGCTTGAGCCCAGGAGTTTGAGGTTGCTGTGAGCTAGGCTGACGCCACGGCACTCTAGCCCAGAAAACAGAGTGAGACTCTGTCTCAAAAAAAAAAAAAAAAAAAAGAAGAGCAAAGGATTTATTGGGGGAAATGCTTGTGGAGGATAAAGGGGAGAGGAAGCAGGACTGGTAGGGGAGGGTCTCAGAGCTTCATGTAAGCACAGTGCTTGTGAAGGGAGAGGAGAAAGGAAGGAGAATGGGATAGGGGGAGTATCAAATTGCAGTGCGGCTCCGGGACTGTCTTGATCAGACCTTGGGGAGCTCCAGAGCAGAATTACTTGTTAGAAGAGTCCCATTGAGGGGCAGAAATGGTCAGGCTCCAGTACTTCCTGCACCCTACATTGCCTGGGAGCAGCCCAGGGAGAGTGGGGCCCTAGAGTGGATCCTGCGGGGTATCGCTAAGGTGCAGCTGTTGGAGTTTATGAACTAAGTAGCTATTCTCCTTACAGCAAATTCTCTCTGAAGGGAGATCTGAGTGGCATAGCCCATAGCCGCTTTAATACACCCTTTCCACTGATAGGTACCATATCTATGTACATGTTCAGATAGCAGCCCCTCTGGGGTTCTTATAGACCAGGGAGAGACCTAGGAGAAGGAGGTGGGTTTGCAGGAATATAGCCTCCATCATTGCAGTTGGTCTCAGGGCTCAGATGGACGCTCATCATCTTCACCGTCCACTATCCATTCTAACTTTTCCCCAACTTCAGCCATTAGGCTGAGGTCTGCAGGTCTTGGTGGCTTAGTTGACAGTGTGTAACCTAAGCCCTCATTCCTGAGGGTTCTGAACTCCCAGTAGCAGCAACCTTTCTTAGGCTAGGGCTGTTGCACGTTCCACAGTTTTCAATGGGCAAGGGAGTGGATCATCTTAAGGAAATCTAAGTGGATTATCTGAGTTTCAACTATATTCCTAGTTGGAAATAGTGAAAGAAGTGAAAGAAGCACTATATTCTGGTGATGATCAAAATCAAATGTCCTGCCCTTCGCTTCTTGCCCGTTGGTCCATGGACACAATGAATCCAAAGTGCCCAGGGTAAAGTCACGCTTTGTGGTTCAGTGGGGTGCATGGTGTGTTCCTTGGCAACAGTGAGATCCTTTGAAGACCATGACTTCTAACCTACAGTTATGGATGTAAGAAACACAAAGTCCATCAGTGGGTCCTTAGCAGTGATATTAAATAGGGCTATTCCAGCTTCTACTCCTTGGTTTCCTGACTCATGCCTTCTGCCTATCGGAAATAGTACCATACTGAGGTTCTTTAATTCAGTATGTATAGTACATCCTGGAATCTAACCTAATCTCTACAAAGTATTCTTTCTAAGTTGGCACTTCAGTCACATTTTCAATGCACAGTTACAGTGCTATATGAGGCTATATGAGGCTGACTGCTTCTAGATGCTTCAGTAAACAATTTGACCAGTGGATCCCATAACCATGTGTCTACCCTGATACCTCCTTCACTATGCAGTGCATCCCCTGCCAGATACTGTATTTTCTGGGAGTACCATGGCTGCGAATCACAGACTCTAAGCCCTCAAATGATAGTGCTGGCTGAGGCTTTGTGAGCAATAAAGGTAAAACAAAACCATACTCAGTAGAGGTATCTGTCCTTGTAAGTACTAACCACTGGCTTTCCAGGATGCAAGGGGACCAATGCAGTCACTGACCATCAATAGGCCAGCTGATTTTCTCAAGTAATAGCACCATATTGGAAATGCAGTATTGGTCTCTATAGTTGGCAGGTTGGACATTCAGAGATAGCAGCAGTTAGGTCAGTCTTAAGAAGTGGAAGTCCATGATCTTAAGTCCATACATTGCCTCTATTTGTTTCACCATGGCTATTCATTTCATTTTCCCCTTCTGCTAGTTCTGTAGTTGCCAGTGATGATGTTTGGCTAATGTCAACTGGATGAATTATCTTTTTGAGCAGTTAGTGCCTCTTCCCTGGTCTGTGCTTTCTGTTGGGCATTAAGATATAACATAAAGATCTTCATACTTTATTTCCACTTTTGTATGCCACTACCAGATCTTCCAGTTCTTCCTTCTGTGTCTTTGATCAGACAATTGGGCTATTGACCACTGCCCAGAATCTGCATATAAATATTGAACTACTTTCCCTTCCACATAGTATGGATGACCAAATACACCACTTCTGATCTACCTGCTAGGAAGATTTTTCTCTCTTTGCTTTCCTTTAAGACTACCTATAATTGTGGCTGGCATGAAGTCATAATACATTTTTGGCTTTTACTAACATACCTGGCCAATAGATATATCAACAAAACCTGCATCTTTCCTCCTCCTTCTTCAGCTGGTATTATGGGACATGCCTTCCCTTATGGCCTTAGATGCAAGGTGAAGGAGGGGCCCTGGTGCAACTTTGGGACATGGCATGAGTGGACTAATAGCTTGTGCAGTGTACTATTGAACTCTGGCTGTGCTTGGATTGGGTTTCAGATGCAACATTTCCATCTTACAATGGACTGATGTTGGATTCACTCAATTTTATAACTGTTTGGGTACAAATAAATCCTCTTCTCGTTGAGAAGTTCCACCATGGTTATTTAGTCAAGTGTTCTGCTCCTATCAATGATTGGAAATATACAGAAGGTATTTGTCAAAAAGCATTTAATTTTCTATTGAAGATAGCTTTACTTTTCTCCACAAATGCACTGTGTTTTTCCCATTAGTGCTTGCCACAATCCTCACATTGCATCTTTCCCCACTACTGATACCTCCAACATCGTTGGATTTGCTACATCGTAGGTCCCAGGTGGCAGAGCCTCTTGCACCCCAGCTTGGATCCACCTCAAACTATCAGCTTTCCATGTTTCCTGGTATAGGGTATGGAGAAATATTATGTTCCTATAGTAAAATGTGTTACTTCAAAATCTGAAGAGGTCTATGAGCCATTGGGCTTCCTGCTTTGCATAGGGAATGTAAGATGTAGCTATTTGTCCTTCACTTTGGAGGGATCCCTCCAAAGTACACCTCTGACTAGCACACCTCTGACTGCTGGATCCCTAAAACCTTTACTGAAGATATAGTTTTCTGAATCATGATAGGTTTTCTCTGCCACCTTATAGACCACATATAATTTACTAAGACCTAGAGCCTACTAGCACCTCTTGCTCATCCTTTGCAATCAACCGGATATCATTGATATAAGGGATCAAGGTGATATTCTACAGGATGTCCAAATGGTCCACATATCTTAGAACTTATTATGAAAGAGAGCAGTAGATTTAGCATACCCTTGGGGAAAAACCGTAAGTAAATATTATTGTTTGTTCACTGTGAATGTGAACTGTTTTGAATTATCTATTTTGTTTGGAATAAAAGCCAAATTCATGGATTCATATTATATACCTGGACCTTTATGAAACTATCATTCTAATAATGATAACCATGTTTGGCATGGCAGCTGTGATTGGAGCTACTGCTACCTGATTGAGCTGGAAATAGTCCAAGGTCATTCTTCAAGGTCCATCTGATTTCTGTAGGAAATAGACTGGTGAAATAAGTGAAGATAAGATAAAGACTATTACTCTTACATATTTTGTATCTTTGATGGTGGCTCTAATCTCTGCCATCCACATGGGAGGAAATATCTTTTATTTACTTTCTTAGCTGGGGTGGGAAAGAGTTTGAGGGTTTTTTTTACTCAGTCTTCCCCAGTATGATAGTTTTTGGATTGATGACTAAGGCTTTCTTTGATTTCATTTTACTCTTGAATGTTTTTTTTTTTTTCATCATCTCATGTTTCAGATATCAGAAAAGAAATGCTTTGTCAGATACTCTACCAAGAAGAAACAACATAACAAGCTGAGCCATCAGAATAGACAAAGTCATGATGGTATCAGAAAACATGGCATTTTTAGGTGACTACAAATGTTTCTCTGTTGCTCAATCATAAAGTCTTAGGCAAAAAGATACCAGAATATGACTACAGAGTTAGGTGAAGGCCATGCCATAAAGGGATTGTGCACGCAACGCTAAAGAGTTTGAAATAATGATTATGCTTTGTTTTTTTTGAGTGATTTCTATGTGCCTGTTTTATTTATATTATTCTCATTTATTCCCAAGATTGATAAGATATTGACAATTTACACATCAGGAACTAGGTTCAAAGAGTATACGTAATGCCAAAGATCACATATTAAATACATAAAAGGTCCAGAATTTGAACTTCTTTTCATCTTTAAATCCCATCTTGTGTCACAAAGATATTTATTAACTAATTGGAAGCATGAAGATCACATAGTCATATTTTCATTTTGGACAGGTAATTCTATAGGGAAAAATAGGGAAGTAGATTTTTTGATTTCAGCATTTTATGGGGGTACACACATTTTGGTTACATAATTTGCTTTTATACAGTTTGAGTCAAAGTTATAAGTGTGCCCTTTACCCAGTTAGTGTGCATTGTACCCATTAGGTGTGAATTTACCCACCCTCCATCCCCCTTTCATCTATTTGATTTCCTTGAGTTTTACTTCCATGCTTGCTTATAAGTGTTGATCAATTAGCTGCATTTTAGTATTGAGTATGTGTGGTGTTTGTTTTTCCATTCTTGTGATTGTTCACCAAGATGAAGGGTTTCCAGTTCCATCCAGGTTGTTACAAAAGAAACTAGATCACCATTTTTTTTTTATGGCTGAGTAGTACTCCATGTTATACTACCTTTTATTAATCTACTCAAGTATTGATGGGCACTTGGGTTATTTCCACATCTTTGCAATTGTGAATTGTGCTGCTATAAACATTTGAATGCTAGTGTCTTTTTAAAATAAAGTATCTTTTTTTCCTTTGGGTAAATACCTAGTATTGGGATTGCTGGATCAAATGGTAGGTCTACTTTTAGTTCTTTGAGGTATCTCAGTCTATGCAAATCTATAAATGTAATTCACCACATAAATGGAAGCAAAAACAAAGACCATTTGACTCTCTTAATAGATACAGAAAAACTATTTGACAAAATTCAGCACCCTTTTATGATAAGAACTCTCAACAAAATAGGCATAGATGAGACATACCTCAAAATTATTAAAGGCATATATGACAAACCCACAGCCAACTGAACAGGGGAAAAAGTGAAAGCATTCTTGCTTAGAAATGGAACCAAACAAGATTCCCCTCTGTCACCACTTCTATTCAACATAGTGCTGAAAGTCCTAGTCAGAGCAATAAGACAAGAGAAGGAAATGAAGGGTATCCAAATGGGGAAAGAAGAGGTCAGACTGTCACTCTTTGCTGATGATATAATCTTATATCTACAAAACCCCAAAGATTCTGCCAAGAGACTACTGGAATTGATAAAGAAATTCAGCACAAAGTTGTCAGGATACAAAGTCAATGTACACAAATCAGTAGCTTTCATATACACCAATAACAGTCAAGCTGAGGATCAAATCAAAGACACAATACCTTTCACAATAGCAACAAAGAATAAAATATCTAGGGATATATTTAGCTAAGGTGGTGAAAGACCTCTATAGGGAGAAGTACAAAACACTGAGGAACATCCTCCACAGAGGATGTAAACAGATGGAAAAATATATCATGCTCATGGATTGGCAGAATCAACATTGTTAAAATGTCTATACTATGCAAAGTGATTTACACATTGAAAGCAATCCCCATTAAATTGCCAACGTTATTTTTCACAGACCTAGAAAAAATAGCTCTACACTTTGTATGGAACCAGAAAAGATCCCAAGTAGCTAATGCAGCATTATGTGATAAGAACAAATTGGGAGGCATCACTTTATGAGACTTCAAGCTATACTACAAGGCTATAGTAAGCAAAATAGCATGGTAATGGCACAAGAACAGAGACATAGATCTATAGATCAGAACGGAGAACCCAGATATGAAACCATCCTCATATTGCCATCTGATCTTTGACAAAGCAGACAAAAATATACACTGGGGAAAAGAATCCCTATTCTGTTTTTATAAGAGAACTTAAACCCAGATAATCCAAGGGATTTATAAGCTAAGTTTAAACTGAAGCAGATTTGGGGCCACAATACAGTGGCTGTAGACTTTTATCCAATGTCTTTTGACCACATCTGAATCCACAGAATTTTGTATTTCTGCTAGTTGATATTCCAAATCATTATTTATAAATGAGATGTAAACTCGTGGAATGCAATGCATTCTTAGGCATATAAATGGGAGTGCGTTATAACCTTGTAACCAAGTTCTAAAAATGAACCAGACCTTTGAGGGTTTTTTTTCATCACATTCCCAGGAGAAACACTTGTCAAAAATTGAATGTACTTTATTGTTGCTTTGTTAATAACTTCTCCGAAAAAATAAGTAAAAGTTACTATTTCTAAAAGGAATGTGTCATTTAAATTAATGTAGCCGTTTTGGCACCATCTTGAGGTGTCAAGGGAACAGACAAAAAGGTAAACCTTGGATTCTGTGTGATTTCAACCACAGTTATAAAAAGGCCCATGTCGTAGGGGAAACGAGAGGAAAAGAACAGGAGACCAGGGTAAGGCGCAAAATTTGATGGGGATGGTGCAGCGGGGAGATGGAAATTAAGTGTTCAGTTGTAAATGGCTCAATGCTGCCTGCTTTATAAAATATAAAGATAGTTTGGCATGAAAATGTATTTCTCCTTTATTTGGCAGATATAAATACCCCTATGTTTACAAAAGTGCATCTATATGAGACTCTGAAATTGTTGTTAATAAAAGTATCAAAAGTCAGATAGCTATAGAAATGTTAAAGAAAGCTAGACACAAAACAACAAAAATTTTAAAAACAAAAGCACAATGAAACTGCTAACAGAACATTTGAGACTTTTGTTGTTTTCCCTTATACATTAGTTACTTCCTGAAAGCTTGGTTTCATTTTGGTTTATCTTGGTCTTTCCACATAGTTTGTAAATATTATATTTTGTGGTTAAAACTAATAACTCTCCTTGTCATCAGCCCAAGCCTGGTTCCCTAAAGCATTTTTAAATTTCAAAGTTAATTGAGCTTCAGAACAAAGTCGTGCACGGAATTCTAATTTGCAGTAAAGAATCTGTGCCATGCCTGATGATGTCTCCCTGGAGACAAGGCATCAGGTAGTTTTGTCAATCAAATCAAAGTCATCATGTTCCCTTCTAATTTATTATAGTTATTTATATGTTTACTTATGTCTTCAAGGGAGATTTGATTATGAATTATTTACTGTTGTTATTCACTTGTAATGCACCAATCACCACATCGAGACCAATTTAGGAATGATGTCTGCAAATTTCCAGATAAAGAGTACTAAGTAATTTATATTATAAACTAATGATAGTGTGAAAAAAAAGGAAACTGTTCTACATAAAATTTTGGTTACTATTTTTCTGAAATCATCAAGCCAGTCTTTTAACACTCCTTTCTTATGGAAAACAATCAAAGTAGGAGAGAACACGCAGAAGAGAGGTAATGTGAGTTGAAGAGTAATAAGATCAAGACAAGTACAGAAAATAAATGTGGTGAAATAAGTGGGAGAATTGGAAGTATAATAGGGAAATATTGGAAATATTGAAATTAATAAGTTTAAAGTTTTTACTATTCTGGGTGACACCAAATCCAAGGTATAGTCATTGGAGAGGCTGACTGAGTCTATAGTGCTGAGAGTTAATAGGCTGTTAGCTAAAGTTCAAAAATGTTATATACATGGACTAGGAGTTTGGGAGGTCATGTGGAAAAGAGGGTGAATCAGTTGCAAGAATGCTTTTTCATGAACCTGTACATTTACAAAGGCTGTTTCTTCTGCCTGGAATATCTTTACAACCACCCATTTGCCTGTCAAACTCCCATGCCTTTTTCAAGAACCAGCTCAGATCTCAACCACTCTATGAATCATTGCCTATGAATCATGTCAAATGAATTCTTCCAAGCTCTCTGATCTTATAGCATTTTATTCTGTTCTTGATTATAGCATTTAACAGATTGAATTCTATCTATATTTTTACAGATACATCTCTCCATTATACGTTGAACTTCTCAATGGTAGCCACCAGGTCACATGCTCTATTGTAATCTCCGTAGCATACATAGTGCCTGCATGTAGCCAGCTCATAATATTATGTTTTTTTAAGTTAAATAATAGATAAATAAGTCACAGCTACCAAGTGAACAGCCACTAAAGAAGGTGCAGTTAATTCTTATGCAACAGGGCAAGGAGAGTGTCACATAAAAGGAATCAGTCAAACCAGACCTTTAAGAGGTATAAGTTTTCACTAATCACAGAATTAGAAGGGCAATCCAGGCTGCGCAAACCACAGAGCAAAATCACAGCACATGAACAGGCTGAATGCATTCAAAATGGTATGGATTCATCATTCATTAGTGTATTCAGTTAACAGATATTCATTGATTACCTCTCTATCCAAAGCATTGTACTAAGTACAGGGAATAAAAATAAAATAATAATACATTGTTGTTGCCCTCAAGGAAACATAGTCTTAACTAGGGAAAACAAACATGAAAAGAGAAAAATCATTATACAGCCTGGAAGTGTTGTTGCGGAAACATGAACTAAGCCATGGGCAGCACAAAGAACAAGCAGGGAAATTAGCCAACCCTGGGGGCTTGTCTGAGGCCACTAACAGTGTGACATTTCACTGAGTATTTCAAGATGAGGAATGGAGAAATAGACCTTCTAAAAAAAATGAGGAACTGCATGTGCAAATTTTTTTAAGACACTACAGAGGGTCTTTTGTTCCGAAGTAAGGGACAACAACGTTATTTTCTTAGCAGGCCAATTAATGTTTTTAAACTAAAAAGTTACATGATCAAATTTATTTTATGAAGAGATAATACTGGGATTCTGTGGCAAATACACTAGAAAGGCACTGAAAGTAGAGATGAGTTAAAAGATTCGCAGTAGTTCAAGTGGTAAAGAGAAAGTAGAAATGGATAACAGCAAGATGTTCTTGAGATTGGACATGGCAAAAAAATTGATTGATCCAGAAAAATGATGTCAGAACTCTTTAATTTTTTTAATAAGTAATTAAAGGTCTTTAAAAAGGGAAAAATGATTTGATTTAACAGACATTTTAAGTAGCTGTTTTTTGTGGCAATGTGAATGCTGAATCAGAAAGACAAGAGACCAAAAGCTGAGAGCTCTGTTAGAAACTTATTACAAAGGCCTAAGGATGAGATGTTAAGTACTCAGATTAGAATTATGGAAGTGGAAATAAAATGAAATTTTTAAAAAGGGATAGAATTGATGTGTGAAAAGTAAAGGAGATGGCTCATTCATTTACTTGCTTATTTATTCGCTTGAAAGTTTTTCAAATATCATGCACCAAGGACTTTGCTTGGTACTAAGAATTCAGGAGTGAACAAAATAAACATCCCTGCCCACAGCATATGGCTTAGTGTAAAGAGAGATAATTTAAGCAAGTCATTATAAGAAGAGATGCTAAGTGCTGTATTACGAAACTAAAAGATGCTATGGAAATACATTTCTACAGCACTCAATGTGGTCTAGAGGGTTAGGAGAGAGTGATGCTTAGGCAGAAACCTAAAGAATGAGTAGGCATTAGCCAAAGCCAAATCATCCAGGAATGGAGAATTTTGGACAGGAAGAACTGTATATGGATGAGGGCATTATTATAGCAAATGATTGAGTTTAAAGCTGAACAAAGGTAAGGAAATGGAGAATACAAATGAAAGCAAATTATTCAAGAAAATTGGTTATTGAAAGAGATGGTTTTTATCAGAAGATCAATATGAAATTGAAACAAGATTGTGTTGTCCATGTTTTTATTGAGTTATAATTTATATACAATAAACTATATAGGTTTTAAGTGTACGGTTCAAAAAGTTTTGAAAAATAATACACTCATATAACCACCACCTCATCCAAGGTATAGAACATTTTCATCACCCCACACAGCTCCATCATGGCTCTTTCAGGTCAATCCCCTAGTTTAGGTTTGCTTGTTCTAGAATTTTCTATGAATGGAAGCATATAGCATGTTCACTTTTCTGTCTGTCTTCTTTCATTAAGCATAATATCCTTGAGATTCATCAGTCTGTGGTGTGTAACAGTAGTTTGTTGCTTTTCATTGCTGAGTAGTACTCCATTGTATGAATATGCCATATGTTGTTTATCTCTTCATTTACTGATGAATATTGGGTTTATCATTCTTAAGTCTTTTCGTGACATATCTTTTTATTTTTGTAGGGCTACTGGGTGATAGGCTAAGTCTGTATTTATAATAAAATGCCAAACTGTTTTTTAGTGTGGTTGTATCATTTTACTTTCCCACCAGCAGTTTATAAGAGTTCTATTTGTTCCACATCCTTCCTAGTAGTTGATACCGTCAGTCTTTTTTTAATAATTGCAGAGTGATTTTCAATTTGAGATTTTAGTTTACAATTCCCTGATGACTAATAAATTTAAGAATTACTTCATGGACTTATTGGTTGCTTATATGTTTTTGTGAAGTCTGGGAGTTTTTGAATTTTAAGAGAGAAGAAGGTAAGAAAATTTAAAAGCACAAGGCCGGGAAAAGTTTGAAAATACGAAAGAAAATAAAGAGAATAAGTTCCTAGAAAGAAACAGATAGTGTATTCAAAGTTTATAACTTCTATTCCAAATATTGGATCAGTGATGTATTTACTTTCTGATATTCTTCGATGGGGACCCAGAAACTCTGACTTTACTACTGATGGTATAACTTTGAGAACATTGAGAAAATCTTTGATGATAGTTTATAATTATCCAAGATCACTTTTTTTTTTTACTACAGATCAACCTCTTCTGATTTTGAAATTGCGTGAGAACTTTTATCTGATCCCAAAGGATATTGTCATCCTGCACTAACAGGGGACATTGTGATCACATGAATTCAAAGAAGTACGTACATGAAAACACAGTATGAATGAGATTAGTCATATTGTATAACTAAAATCAAATAAAGTAATTCTTCTATGTCAAAAAATTTGTTTTTAAAAAGCATAGGAAAAGATATGTACAACTGATGTTTAGTAAGACTACATAAAATATTTACCAAAAGCTGGCAAAAGGATTACCTATACAGCCTAGATAAGAGAATAAAAATGTTAGTCTTTGAGTTTAATGATAATCTAACACCTGTATTTTGCCATTTCAAAATTAGCTGGTTTCTAATAAACACTTCAAATGAACAGTATTCTTTATGTAGAAACTTATGCAATAAGAGCTTGGATTTTTAAATTCCACGCATGCCTTTAATGACAAGATACTTTAAGTGTAACATCATTCACGAATGGGAGTAGTACCGAGACAGAAGTAAAGGATTTGTTTTGGTTAGAGTTTACCTTCCTTGATACGTTGATTTGCCTAAACTACTAGCCCACAACACATCGTATAATCAGTGTCCATGTGTTAGTTTCAGAGTCATTTTCAGCTCTGTGCAGTGGACCACAGAAAAGTAAAGTTTCATAAGTACGAAGTTCAGCTGCTTTCTCATCCCCTCCTTCTGTTGCAAAGATTATTCCCAAAATCAAATGAATAAAGAAGAGAATTATAGTCTGTATTTTAGGATTGTTAAAGGTTTTTCTGTTTCTGACAGTTTGGCTTTCTTTTGTCATTTTCTCACTTAAATGTTGTAAACTCAGAAAGTGCTAAGCTAAGATTCTTTATGTAGTGTTACACATGCCGTAAGACAATATTATTTTACCATGTCAAAGTTGTTTGCACCATTTGGAGCACATCTATCATCAAAACTCAATTAAATGGAGTCTTTCTATCTTCAACTAAAACAAACTGTTTACTTAGATTTGCTCAGTGTTTACTTCACAAGAGGTAGAAGACCCAAATAGCACAGTAACATAGGTGTCTGGGGATATACCAAGGGTCAAAAAATTTAACCCAAAGAAGGAGGCCTTCTTTTCTGGTTGCAACAAGAGACTTTCTTTTTCTTTTGCCAAGTAAATGGCAGCATTATAATGTTATTCATACCTCACTGGTGTCCTAACAATTCCTCTATTCAAACTGAAAAGGGATATATTCTCTTTGTTGCAAAGTATTAAATTTGTCCCTTGAGATTAGTGTGTACGCAGTTTTAAAGGATGAAACAGGATTAGATAAGGTTTCTTTACTGAGAAAGAGTTCTGAAACAGTACAGCAGAAAACCCTCTTGTATTACTTGTATTGAAAAAAATCCTTTGTTTTAACACTTCAAATCACAAGTCAAATTTATTATATTATTTGTTGACAAAATGTTTCTTTGTGGGGTTTTGTGAAAGGTAGGCGAGTTACAAATAGAAAAAGAAATGACACTTGCCTTAATTGTATTTGAATTTATATCTTTGAAATCTCTCTATGGCATTTATAATTTAAATGTGTTTTAAAAGATTATATTAAAAAGCTTATATAGTAGTTGTAGTTATCTGCTTAAAGATTCAGAATGTTTCTGCCTTTCTTGATGCTGTTTAGAAAGGGTGAAAATTCTATATCTACTGAACTCAGCCAACATTTGTTAAGTTTAAAAGTGTCAAAATTATGTCGAGGGCAGTTCTGGAAAACATGTTGGTGGTTCATTTGTGTTCCACTTACCTGTTTACAGTTAATAATGTTGTACACTGCAGGAAGATATAAATGAATATTATCAAATTTTCAAGTGAAATAGTAAGATTTGTTTTCTTCAGAAAGAAAGAATAGTCTGTAGTAATATACTGCTTCTCTAGTTATATAATTTTGATGTTATAGACCTTTCCTAATTACTGGTAAAGCCACTGTGAGATATTTCATGATAAAGTATTTGTGTGTGTGTGTGTTTTGTTTAACATGACAGGGCAAAAACTGAATTAGACTTTCTAAGCTACTGTAGTTTCTTCTCTTTTGATCCTTACTTCATTCTACAACTCATGTTTTTGCTGAATGTTACTAACCACAGAGAAATATGTTGTCAAAAGAAAAAAAAAGATGTGCAATGGGACCCCAATTTTTGTTACAGAGTGACAAAAATCTTAATTTAAGGTTCACGGTGTTTTTGCTACATGTACAATTTCTAAAGTTTAAAGGGAAATAGAATTGGGAATACAGGATTTCTGCCAACAAATCTAAAAAAGAAAAAAATCCCTTTGTATCTTGGTAGTCTAAAAACCAGGGAACCTTCTGCATACACCTCCCTTTTTCACATCACTACCAGGTTATCAGTCTTCCCATGGCCCCATTCTGCTTATGGCAGCCCCTGCTCACAAACTGTCTGTGGTTTTCCACTGTCTGCAGAAGAAAATCCAAACTCTGAATTGATGACGGTCAAAGCCCTCCACAATCCTTCTCTAAACCTCCCACCATGACTTTTCTGAGTGAACTGTGTACCAGGCTCATTAACACTCCCCACCTAGACACCTAGACTCCCTCTAGACTGCATTCTTAGCAAGTCCCCATATATATCACTATACCCTGGGGCTGTCATAGCATCTCTCATGATGTTCTCACTCCCTGTCCATCCTTTCAGGTTTTGCTTTGTCTATTTTCCCTTCCACCTGCTGGTACTATAGGGCAGTAAATATTTGCTCATCAGCTTCTGATAGATACTACTGTGCTGGTCTGCAATATAAAGACATTTTGATGTAATGCTTCTTGCTTGCATGGAAAGTTTTGAGTCATTTTTAGGGGTCTTTGTTATTAGGCAGGCCAATAAACTTAAGTGTTTGCAAGTTTCTGATTGCTCAATGGCTCTAGAATATCTTTAGTGTTTCTCCTGATTTCCATTTATTCCTTCTAGTTCAAAATGGAAATAAAAGTGTTAATGTTTTATAAATGTAACTTAGATGGAAAAACTTTATGCATTAGTTATATAAAACAAATGTTTAAATGTTTGCAAACACTCAGATATTGGACTTCATGTTTTTTCCCATTTTATTCCTGATGTTTGAGGTCAGGAAAATAGAAACCTGAGGTTTGATGGTGTTTAAAACAGAAACTAAAATAATTTCTATCCGTTTCTTACATTTTTATGAATAACTGATCCTTTTTCATGTATCTTATTTAAATCACATTTTTCTTTAAGTAACATTTTGAAAATTATGTATTTAAGTTGGAATTTCTGTGAAAGGGGCTTCTCTGCAAATAATTTGAGAACTTTTGGGAAAACACAATTAATGCAAGACAAGGGGAGAAATGAACAAATATTGGATGGTATTAAAATGAGAAAGAAAGTGTTTGAATAAATTAATACAGTTGTTGAAAAGTAATTGTTTCTTTCCTACTTTTATACTCACAGTCCCATAGTCACTATGATGAGGAAGACCTGGGCGTGGGGCTGGCAGGTGGGGTTTGTTGGTTGTCATTGTTGATGATGATGCTATTGCTGTTTGCTCTGAATTACTTAAGGACTTTAAGGACCGTGGGAGCCATAAGAGGTAAGGTCTGAAATCATCAGCACTTTCAAAAGTTACTTATGTTTCATAGTTTCCACCTGGTTCTACATTTGAAGAGGAAATCTATGCTACGTGATATGATAAAAATATCTATTTACCTCTTCAGGGCATTGAGAACCAAACATACAATGATTTTTACTTCAGTCATTGTTCATGAGCTATAACAAAGTAACCTTAAAGATGAGGAAACTTCCATCCATAAGCCCTCGATCAAGTTCACACCTGTTTATGTTAAATCAAGACTACAATCCAGGTAGGCCCACGCCTTGTCTGATCTTTTCGTTTCAGAAATACTTGAAATCCTCTTTGACTGGGTCAGATGGATGATTTGATTTTGTATAATACATATTTTTATGTAGTTCAGCATGGTTTAATTTTCCAAAGAGATTTTTGGTCAAATCAAAGAAAGTTCCTGCAGCCATGCTACATGACATTTGTGCATAAAATTAAAGTTGATCGATCAAGTTGATTTAGGAGTAGAGCAGCAGATTTTAAAGTAACAAATTGAAAATTTAATATCCAGAGAAGAAGATCAAATATGGCCACTGAAATACTTTTCCACCATTCAGGGGCTTTTATGTGGTGGGTACTATCAATTTTTAATCATCGTAATAGCTATTATTTATTGAGTACTCCCAATGTGCCATGCATTGTGCTCTGTTTCTTACATACACAAATTTATTTCACCTCACTAATACAGTGGATAAGCAGTCTCATCCCCACTTTTTTAGTGAATAAACAGAGGCTCAGAGAACACAAGTTATGTATCCAAATTCACACAGATAGTAAGTGGTGGAATTGAGATTTGAACCCAGGTGTTTTTTACTTAAAATCCAAATTCTTTACTGCTATCATTTCTGCTTAAAACTAATACTAGTACTACTTTTAAAAACAATAGCTGACATATATTAAAAATTTTCTATGTATCATCAAATATTAAACACTACATATGATATCTTATTCAATCTTCATAACAACTGTTTGAGGGTGGGTGCTATTATCTCCACTTTCCTATATGGATAAGAAAACTTATCAAAGTTATACAGTGTCCTCAATATTACTCCCTTAGAAAGCAGCAAAAGCAAGTTTTCAGCCTAAGGAGACTGGCTTCATCCACTACTCTATGCTGCCTCCAGTAATCTCCTTATCTCCATGAATGCATGGCTGTTCTCTAGGTGTATCAGTCAGGAGAGGGTAAGCAATGCACCGTAACAAATGAATCCAGAATTTCAGTATGTTACAAGAGAGGATTATTTCTCACTTATGCTTTCTGTCCATTGTAGCTGAGGCTCTATTACAAATGTGGATTATAGGAGCCAGACTGACAGGGCAGCCGCTATCCAGACCTAGTCACATGGCAAACGGTGAAAAAAGACAAAGCCAATCAAATACTGGCTTTTAAACTTGTACCAGCATGTTACATAACCATTCCTGAGTCCAGCTGGATGGAGATAAATAATCTTCTCCTGGTGATTGGTTCCACAGAGACAGAAATCAGAGTATTTGAGGAATAGTTGAGCTGATGTCTGGCACAGTGCTGCCAGGATGTGCAGATCTACGCATAAGGTGACAGGACACAACTTTTTTTTTTTTTTGAATTGTGCATTTTCAGAAAACCTCAGCGCTTAGATTACTAGGAAAAGATACACAAGGCTGTAGAGCATCTTTCAAGAGTGAAGACAAAAAGAACCATCTGATGGGCCAGTGTAACATTCTCTGCTAGTGTATGAGATGCTCGGTTTATAGCTTAAGAATTTCTTCTCTGCGTGGGAAAGACTTATTTATAATAATATATTGATTGAGAAAATAGATATTATCATATCCTGCTAGTAAGTGGCATATTTAGAATACCTTAGATTTCTTCAAAGATATGTCTATAAGGATAAATTCTATTGCATTGCTTATGATAGGAAAAAATAATTAAAAATAACCTACATACCTAGTGATAGAAAATAAGTTAAATGAATTACATTGTCCATAAAAGGAATACTATACAGTAATGTAAAATAACTAACTTTTAATGATATAGAAACTGTTGTATAATAGAAAAATAAGATTAAAAAGCCATATTGTTTTATAATAATAAAGCAATATACAAGCAATCCCTGGGTTATGGACGAGATATGTTTCTGAGAACATCTTTAGGTTAGATTTGTGTGTAACTCAGATCCCTAATGAACAGTGCATACACCCTAATAATAACAACAATACTATAATGGCTCATATGTGGTAATAATAGTACAGTGTAATACTGTAATAGTAATAATAATACCCCTGTACTGAAATAGTAAGTTACAGAAACTATTGTGGTTTTTCTTTTAATACAAACAAACAGAACATAAAAACAAGCTCATACAAAAACTTTAGATAGAAATTTCAAAAAAAATATTAAAGGATAACACTTACCTAATGTTACATCAACACTAGGCTAATAGGAATGTTACACTTATTTTGATCATCTAATCAAATCAATGACTTTTCCATATCAATAATTAATCCACTGTGCCGTTTAGTCATAATTGTTGCTTTCATTGGACCACTGCCTTTCACATGTTCCATTATTCTTACTTTATATTTCCATTATTCTTTATAATTGTTCTGATAGTCGAGTGATTTAAGCCTAATGCTTTCCCAATGAACAGTGGCATCTAGTCTTTCTCTGAATGCTTATTTCTACTCTCATTTCCATTGTTATCACCTTTCTCTTTGCTGCAGGCTCACCTGGACTTGCAGTGGACTTTTGCTTTGGAGGCAGTCATAAGGGTAAATATAGACTCACAAAATTGAATAAAAATTTAAGATGAAAGTGATGCCCTGTGTAAGCAACAATATAAACAATGACACTAGCTGCTAGCGTAAAGATGTTGCCCCAATGAACCACTTATGCCATGTGGGTTTGTTTACATGCACAGAAGAAACTAGTCCCCGAATTATTAATTTAATTATTTTATTATAAATTATCTTTATGGGAAGCCTTGGGAGCCTGTTCACAAGTACAGAACACTGTAAGTCAGATTATCCATAACCTGGGGACTGCCTGTGTATATATTTTTTCTATAAAAAGTGTGTATTAGAAAACTTACCAAAATGTTAAAAGTAATCTTTGGGTGATAATTTTTGGAGTTTTGTTTTGTTTTGTGGAGGAGTTCAGAGGTGAAAGGGGCCTCGTCAATGGTTTCTAAATTTTCTACATTGAATACTTAATACATTTTAAAATAAATTAAGAAATGAAATTAATTAATTGATTAACAAATGAATATCAATTAAAACAATAAATTAAAGAACATGAGGAATAGCATGTAAAGTCCAGGAAACAATAAAAAGTGTATTTTTAAAACCATAAAAAAATGACTAAGTTCAGATAACTCTTAATCATTTGTCAGATCAGTCAGGAAAAAAATTAATTATCTTCCCTAATCTTTGCTTTCACTCAGTACTAGATTCACATTTTATTTCCTCTTTAGATTCATCTTTGCCTTATATGATCTCTGACTCCCACTGCTCAGAACTTGTATTAGGTTGGGAACTATTTTATGCATTTCTCTCTCCCACTAAATTGTCAGCAACGTGGTCGCAGGGATGGAAGCTTCTGCCTCTTGGTGCCCTCTAGCTAATATGCCTAACTACAAGCTTCTCCTCGCCCAACTTCCCTCCATGTTACAGCCAGAGTTTTATTCATATAATAAAAGTTGAAATGATATGTCTTTGGGAAATCCTTTATTTCCTTATTAGTTTATTCTAGATTTTGCTGTAGTAATAAATAACCCTTAAATCTCAGGGACTTACAGAAACAAAGATGCGTTTCCTCTTCATGTTACAAGTCAGCTGGGAGCAGCTGTGACTCTGCTCCCATGTATTTTTCATTTCAGGATTCATCCCGGAAGAGCATCCATTATCTATTGCATGAGAGAAGAGTAATGGCAGAATAATGCAATGGCTCTTAATGCTTCTGCTTAGATGCTATGTAAATCACTGTGGCTTATACACCATTGGAAAAGAAAGTCCAGTGCTAAGCCTGTTGTCAATGAGGCATAATGTGATCCTGCCCCAAGAAGGGACTACAAACACCTGTAAACAAGAAAACAATCTACCACCAGAACCAATGACAGTAATGCCTTCTCCACAATTTCATATGCTTTTCACAGGTAGTAATAGATGAAATGAGGAAAATGAGTAGGCACTGCTAACTTTTACTTCCTAGCATAATGAGTACTTGTTTGCAAGAAACTTAACACCATTTTACAGTCTAATTTTGACAAAAGACAAACAAGAGACCTTAAGCTTCTGATGAGGTCAATGTGCCTTCGCAAAATTGGACCTGGGTCACACAATTAGCAAGAGCATATTTTAAAAATTGAAGAGGAGGCTCTGGAACATTCTAATTCTCCAATAAATCAGCATGAATATTTTTTAGGTTTTATATATGTTAAAAACATTTTTAGATGGACATGGAAAAACCATATACAAGCCAGAAATGGCTGATGGCACAATCTAAGTTTCCCAATGCCAAAGAATTATATAGACATATCCTCTAACTCAATGGAGTCCAGGAATAATCCATAAAATCCTTAGATGTTTTTATCTCGGGTTGCATTGGTCCCCCTGAATAATCAGAATATCCCCAATGCTTCAGATATTTTTCTTAAAAATGCTACAACAGTTACATTTTGCTGATTATTTTCCTTGATTCTATAGTGTAATGAATGTTTATTGACTGAATGTTAAGCCAGAGAACTTCATAACTCAGACATTGCTGGAAAACTATTAAAACTTTACTAATATATATTTAAAAAGAAGCTTATTAGAAAACTAAAGTGTGGGACATTTTTAGGAGTGTAGTGTTATTTTATTTAACTACAGTAATTTGATCTAGTAAACCTAGATAGACGATATCTAAACCTAGGCTAGAAGATATCTTTAGAAACTATTTTTAAAGAATGGATAAAAATTATTTGTAATTACCGTATCAATTGTTTGTTTATGTAGATGCTGCCAAAGTATTTAGGAGTGCTTTACAACAGATCCTTTTCTTAAATACATTTATTTTACAGTTTTATTTACATTTGCTAGCCTGGCAAAATCTTTCATCGTAGATCTATGAGAGACACTGGTTTTCATGTAATTGAAAAAATACAAGCAAAGCTGTTATTTTGCATCACACAGACAAAAGAAAAAATATTCAGTTGCTTTTTAGAATCTGAACATTAAAAAAAGAAACCAATTTAAGATATGCTGCTTATATGTAAAGAATAAGTCTTTTTTTCTGTGTTCTTTGGTAAAACACTTGAAAGGAATGAGGATATATATATCTTCATAGATAGATATTGATATATCGTATGTACACATCTATATAAAGTTCTAAATGTATGGTTATATATAGTTATAAATGTATAGCTGTGAATATATATAAATATACGTATGTATAAGTATGTGTGTAGATATAAATATATAGATTTTTTTTTCCTTATGATTAAGCATTAGAGACACATCACTTTCTCTTTCCTGGAAAGGTTGTACAATATATAAATGCATTGTTTGGGAGAAAAGTAAATACAGATGCAAAGCACTCGGAGAACCACTTATGCTGGGTAAATAAAGGTAGACCAAACAGCTCAACTGGCCTTCGTGGACAATGCCACAGAGGAATATCAGCCTCTAAAAGCTGACTGCTAGCCTTGACTATACTCAGAAAAGTTACTCACTGTTAGAATGCGTATGTACAAAATGTCAAAAAATCGGTTGCCCCATCACATGTTGACAACTTTATTTGTATATTGCACATAAAAGCAGTAGAAGTTCTTCCTATAAGCAACACTGCATTCTAAGTTCACTGAGCCCAGGATGTCTGTCTCTCACATGGCGATGCTATCTATGCCAGTGTGCTGCCTCATTACTTTGTAAAATTTACTGATATACACAAAACAAAGAGAGGGCTTTTAATAGTCCTGAACATCCTGCTACCACATTTCAACAGAAACCTTCACACTGAAGGTGGACCACAATTCCGGTTCAATGTACAAAAGACTTCATCATTTCTGTTGTGAATAATTAAAGAAATACTTAAAGCATTTAGATTAACTCAGAGCTTTTGTTTTAGCTTCTATTTTGGTTGCAAAAGTATGTCAGTTATAAGTGTACCAAACTCATATGTGTTTGCTAACTTGGTTCAATGGATGATGCTGCCTAGAATGATCACTTTGAATTGAAATATGCTTAACTACACTTGAAGTTTTAAAACAGCAGTGTTTTTTAGGCAAGGTGAACACATGATAACAGTCATTGCATAGTTGTAAATTTCTGAAGTTAATAGTTGTATGTTACAAACAGTATCAAGTACAAGCCAAACTTTTTATATTTTTTGCATTAAACATGAACTGGGTTACTGTATAATTTCAACATATGACATCCCATTTCAAAAATTATTTTCCATAGGCGGTTATTTATACTTTTAGGCATTTTAATTTCTTGAATTAAAGGACGCAATGTAGGTAAAGATATTCCTATATTTTCAAGTTCTCTTTTGATTGGTAAGGGACAGTGCAGGCCCATCTGTTTTGCAGCAAAGAAAGCCCCAAACCATCTGTGTAGAACCACATGCCAGCTAAAACACAGAGATATGCACAGTTTTTTTGTTATGAAAAATTTTGCAGTGTTTTTTTCTGTATTAGTGTGAATAAATTAGCAACAACTAAATTAAAGAAATCTTTAGAGAACATATTAACTTTCTAGTGCCTACGGTAAATTATATTCATTTAAAAATTATTAAAGTTGCATTGTCTCCATATATGAATTTTTCCTTACTGTTCTGATTTTGATATTGAAAATTCACCATCATCTACAAAGTAAATAGCTTCATTGTTGGTAATGTAAGTTCATTTTTATAAAATTGTTTTTGATTGAGCAATATTTTGGCTTTCAAACAGTACATAATTATTATTTTTGTTAATTTAACTATAAATAGCATAGTAGGATGAATGTTATGCTTATAATTCATATATACTATATTATTTGCACAATATCTGCTTATTGTAGTGCATATGAATGTTTTATGGAACATGTTTGAAAAGTTTTTGTTTTCCTATTTTCCACTAAAGTGACTCTGCTAAACTCTTTCTTAGATTCTACTAGAGTAATTAAATATATGAATTAATTGCTGGTTCTTCAGAAGTCAATACAAGTACTGAATAATATATTAAATGTTAATTATATTTTATAATTCTATGATTCTAAAGAATTATATTAATATTTTTAAATACTTCTATATTTAAAATATTTCATACAGTATTTAATAATGGGCTTTTACCTAAACCAAGTTGGCTATCCAGGCCATCTTTTGCAAAATCAGAAAAATACATACAGACCAATAGCCTCTAAAAGCATTCACAAATATCACGTTTTCTGATTGCCTAGCAAGTCTTTTATCTTCATCCTGCTTTAGTTTATAGGCGATTGCTATTTGATGAGTTAGAAAATAACAAATAACAGAGATATGCAAATGTATATCAGCTCCTAATACCTAGTAAGTATTGATGAAATATGTCATTTACTCTTTGAGGGAGACCTTTTCTATTACGTTTTACATTGGTGTCGAAAATGCTTATTATCTGTTTGAAAAACATTAAAAGCTTTAAATTCAAGCAGCTCATTTTTCATTTTGTTAATTGCATAACATACTAATGTTGCACTAGGTTGTTTTTTTCAGTGGTATAATGATGCAACAATATTTACATACCAACTCTGGTTTTCCTTTAATGGTTTCTATAACAAGATCATAATTTCCTTTAGCGTAATCACTGGCAGATTTATTTGGCGTCCCATCTTTGCTCCGCTCTGGCTTTGGGGGCCTGGGAGAGAGAGCATACAACTTCTTCTCCCTTTTACCCTTAAGAACAGTCTGCTCAAGTGCAGTTGCTGCCGGGCTGGGTTGCTCTCCCACCAAACATCCATGTTTAAAAAGCTTTTAGTATAAAGTGTCAGTAGAAAGTAACTGATTCCTTTAAATTCTGCCCAAAAGCTTTAACAAATTAGTTTACCCACCGCAATTTTACTGCACAGTAGAGAGGTGAATATGTGAGAGTGGGTGGTTGGAGGGAAATTTCATTGAACAAGTTTCAATAGACTCTTAGGAGAGGTGACATTATGAAAAAAGAGCATTATGATATTGAAGCTTTTCCATAATGCACTCACTGCTAATCTAAATGCTGATTCTGAAATCCGTGGGTTCAATCCAGACCTCTATGATACTGTCTGAGAAGTCCTTGTGACCTGTCTTCCACCCACCACCATCAAGAAATGCTTTATATTGCTGTGGCACACACCACGTAGGGCTGTAAATTCATATTCTGCATTTTTAATTTTCCCACGCAGAACAATAATAAGGTGTGAGGATTTGTCTGGCTACTTTGCTCACCATGCCTTGGGAACAGATGAAAACACTGTAATATGACATTCCAAATTTAGCTACATTTGTCCTGCATAGAGAAATAAAATCAAAAAACAAAAAACAATTTCAAGCTGTCTCTTAAATTGAGCTGATTTCAGAGAAAAACACCATTAATCGGAGCACTACAGATTGGTGTGACTTGTTCTTTGGATGACATTGTATGAGATAACTTTACAAACCTCTCATTATGCGGCAGAGATAGTTTGTCAAATGTCTAGATCCTTTTCAGTCAAGTAGCAAGTGACCTGTTTTAAACCACAGTAACAGCAGAGTTTTGAAAAGAAAAACTCTTCACACACGACGGAGCTGGGCAAAGCTGTGATTTTCTGCTTGGCTGGAACACAGTCTATGATTCAGTTATAAGGTTAATCAATCTGAACTAAAATGTAAAGGGATCCGCCAAAAAGATACACGTAAAATAGAATCCTTAATGTCTCGGAGGAACATGTATTTATATGTCCTCACAGTAGAGGCCCAAGCTAATTTCAATCCTATCAAGAGATCTCTAATGGCTACCTTGAGTGTTAATTCACTTCACTGTGAGTCATCCCTTTTTGAAGAAAAATTAGAAATATGCATCAAAGCCTATGGCATAGTCTTGAAAGCAATCCTTAGCATATTAAAAGCTGACATAATTACTCATTGCAAACAATAATGAAACACAGTTAATATTTTATTAAAATGTTTTAAAAATAATTGAAACTCAAAGCAGGGTTTATTTCAATTAACTTGTGAAGCAAAATAAATATTTAACTTATTTAGCATTCTGCAATTAAGATCTATAATTTAAATGATATGTAACTAGTTGTCTCTCTTAAACAAAACTATTCTCCACATAGTGTGGGTCAAAGCTTTATTTTACTTTATTCTTTTAAGGGGCCATTTGTTTTTGAGGCTTTTTCTTTTTTTCTGCCTTTAAACTGCCCAAAAAGTGTCAAACTTAACTGCTCCGATACCTGCACAGTCAAGACTTTCTCCTATTTTATAATGTATGCCTGCTTATTAAAGTCTTCAAGACATCCTAGATTTAGGCAAACAGTGTCCAAATGTACCATATTTAGCTTCTATCTCAAAATCTCCCGAGCTGTCAATTTAGGTGTTAAAGAGACCATTTGTAAAGCTTGGCTGGGAATTGCCATTATTGACTGGAATGTGTGTTTATCATTACATTCAATGATGAAAGTGGAACATGTAGCATATGAATAAATGTCAGCAGATGTTTCTTTTAAATGGCCTGATTTCAACCTCCTGTTGTTTGTCTTGAATACAAATATTAAAAAAGGGAAAAAGGCAGAATTTTTTATGACATAAGTGCCAGGGTAGTTAAATTTTTTGAAAAACAACAAAAATAATGGCTAGAATATCAGACTGAGAGAGTAAAGTAGAATTAAGAGTTAGTTGGTTGTGCTTGGCTACTCTTCTAAGTAGGTCTAGCAAAAGGAGAGGCTTTCAGAATGTGGTTATAGCAAAATTTAATCCCATGGATTTTTGTGTTTAGCAGCTGTTATCAAAGATTTTTGTAAGTCACTGAATTTGATTACTGCACAGAGGGCATTTAGCTTGGGTAAGGGTCTTTAAAGTCTTTATCTCTTATTTGGAGACACTGAATGGAGACATATAGTAGCAAATGGATATTGTTTGCTCCTAAACTCTTACTTTGAAAGATAGACATTGAACACAGAAAGCATATTTTACATATGATAGTGAGAAAAATGCAACCTAAATTCAGTAGTATACTAACAAAATAGACATTCTAGATGGAAAGACTCAGAATCATCCTTTGTTCATTTCTATGGCAATTTTTGTGACTATAATGTATTTCATGTAATTCCTGTAGTGCTTTTGGGGCTGTAAATATTTGGGTGTCATTTGAAGAGGTGTAAAATGACTAAAGACAAATTCTGGGTGGGCTTTAAGAGGAGGAAACGTGACTTTAAAAATCAGGCACTCATATTAACATAAATTTCCAGTATGATTGGTCTAAAATACTCCAGAGAAATTTTCAAATATAATATATCTTATAATAAAACTGCTCAGCATTTGTCATCATTTCCACTTTATCTAAATGATAATAATTTGTACTTCAGATTGTAAGGAGCACTACAGGCTAATGCTTATGTCTGTCAAAAACAGAACTTTCAAAGCCGCTGAAGTTATGAGCAAAGCATGTTCCAAGCTTCAAAAAGGGCAATGACTCAGGGCCGGCTTTTCATCCCTGGCTTTCATTTTAGTAGCAGGATTGTTTGTAGCCACTGTTAGTTGTGGGCACAGATATTGCATACACAATTAGCCATTTTCTCTTAATTTTTAGAGTATAAATGCCTAATTGCTTATGCAATTAAAGGAAGCACAAATTTTCTGCCTGTAAAATAGAAGTCTAGGGTTGAATGTAAATTAAAACCATTAGTGTAATTTTCTGACTTGTGTATCAACAAATTTTATATGTTTTTCCTATATGTGATATTACTGTACTATTGATCAAAAAACCATCCTTGAAAATGGGATGTGCTTTCACAAAATGTTCAATTACCCTTAAGACAAAGAACATTCAGACAGTCATGCTAATCAAATATCAAGTTTAATATGTAATAATCAAGCCCTTAATAAAAAAAGGAATCAAGTACTCCATTTGTTTTCTGAGTCTTTCTGGTGGAAAATGCAGTAATTATTATGATAACCCCTCTGAAATTCAATATTGAACCTACATCTGCTTTTTCATTTGTTGACATATATACACTATTCATCCTTGCAGGTCAGAAACAGCAAAAACTACACCTACCTGCCTGTCTGTCACTGAGATTGAAAACAGTCCCCAGCCACTGCTCCATTCCCACCAGATACTTTCAGGACCAAACTCCTACCTTTCACCACTGTGCACACTTTACGCATTCCTTCAGTTCAGCACTCTACATAACCTCTTGCCATCACAAATATAAACTGTAGTCCCCTCTTCTAAAAAAAAAAAAAAAGCACAACTCTTGGTCAAGTTAGAGTCACCTTCTTTCACATTCTTAATTTTTTTTTTCCTCTTTCAAAGTCCTCATTTGTTCCTTCCTGACCTGGGCACACACACATACCCCCACAATAATATGTCAGTGACACCTATTTCAGGGCTCATCCTCATCTACAAAAATACTTGGCATATGAAACATGAAATGCCTATTAATTAACTCTGCTTGACTTCACTATGCTTAACTATGAGCGAAATTATGCTCTAAGGCTCTATTATGATGAAAAGGAATTATTAACTAGCTACAGAGTTCTTTGGATGATTAGAACGTGAAAGGACCTGAGAAGTGCTGGGATTTAGTTATACCTCATTTGTCACATTAGGAAATGAGACACTGAGAGGGCAAAGGGCCTATGCTGTGTTTGGCAGAGAAAGGTCATGAATCCCTTCCGTCGCTCTGCCTCGACCCGTATGCCGGAGCATGACTGCACCTCCCAGGCTCTTCGACACATTATAGGCCAAAGAGTGCGGCACTTAGCCTTTCTAAACCTCTGTTTGCTGTCCCAAGTGTCCCACAAAAGTGGAAGAGGCGCAGCAGGCATTCCTGCACAAAGCATTACAGTGGAAGACATGGAACAGGAGTTTACTAGGACCGAACAGAGTTAATATTAACTGATAAAAACTTACATCTAATCCACAAAGAGAGAAAGAAATCATTGTTAAATAGCAATTATCTTTTTATAATCATACATCTCATATTTCAGTATTAGGTCAAAAGAAATAGGTGTTCTATGATGACAAGCTGCCTTCACTTTCACTGAGCTGTTTTTAACGACTGATAATAATTAATGTCACTTTGTGATTCTAAATAAGCCAAAAAGGCCAGAAAAATGGCACCATCTTTAGGGAAATAGATTCAATAGTAAATTTAAGAATTTGATGACATATATTCTTCTTATACTAACAAAGGCTAGTTAAGATATAAGGATTACCATGTTCTTAATGTTAGCTTTCTCATTGAAGTTGGAAGTGTTCACCATATCGTCCAGAATGAATTTTAGGAAATAATAATTTGTGGGGGACACCGAATTAGATCATCTTAAGTGACTCTGTTAATGTCAATGTGTGACTCCACATATTTGGGGTAGAAGGTAGGGTTTACACAGCAGTTTTCAAGTGTATTTGACTATGTTTTCTTAGAGTATCTTATAGTAATAGCATTCCAGGGCAATCTTTGTACCTGATCCAGTTTAATACTAGGATACTATAACTGATTAACAAAACGCTAAAGTCCCCTCCTAGCATATCCCATTTAAAACTAGGAAAGAGCCAACAGCTCTGATACTTAGGCAAGAGTTATTTTCACTCTTTCATAGTAATTTCAGTGGTCTGTTGGTTCTCACACTAACAATTTTTATTGAGTTTTTAATTCTTGTCTTAACTTGATGTGCTGTTAAGAATGGTTCACAGTTTCTAATTGTTCAGGTTTCAGTTTTCAGTTAAGTCAAATAGCAAAAAACATATACAACAATCTTGAGAGAAGAGGAGTTTAAGGTACAGTGACCATCAGGGAAGGGTCTATCAAGTTCCCCTACATAGCAGGCTTAAGAATCATTAAATACCCACTAGCTCCAAAAGCTCTCCTTACCCAGGGCACCAACAATTCTCATACAGGGAAGGGTGTGGGGGGCAGAGAATATATGGGAAAAGAACCAAAATGTATTAGTACCTGCTATGTATAAGGGACTAGGCTGAGCATTTTCACAAAGATTGTTTCTTTTATTGTCCCAACCACTTTGGGAGGTAAGTAATGTCATCCTTATTTTTCCAGAAAAGAAAATATAGGCATTGTTTCTAGGAAGCACTAGCCAAAGTGCATATTTCTTCTCAGAGTTAATACACTGGGCAGGTTGGGGAAGAAAAGTTAAAATAATAGGTACCAAAGGACCAGGAGAAGGGAAAGATACAGACTAAAAATGCACAGTCTTACAGAGTGTCTTATAATTACTGAAACCAGACAGTAACAAAAGCATTTACTCCTTCAGTAAATTATCACTGATATTAAATATAGGGTTTCAGCAGTTAGAGATGCTCAATTTTTAAGCAAATAAAACAGCAGATGCTTAGAGTTTCCAAGTATCCTCAAGTCTAAGCATTGGCCGACTCAAGGACTTAGATAACTCTGAGATTATAAAGCGAATTCTTGATATCTCTATAGGTGCTTCAACACAGTAACCAAATCCAGCTCTCAAAGGGATCCTCAATTCACTGCACTCCTGTCTTACATTGAGAGTTTTGTTTCTTTTTCCATGCTCTAAACAACCAATTAACAGCATTAAACTCCAGAGGTTTCTTGTCTCTCTCAGTAATTCAATCTTTTGGTCTTCAAACAGTCTTAAAAACAATGTGTTTTCTATATTTTTTTCATGTGCTTTCAAAAGTTGATATCAGAAACATAAATTTCTTTTGCTTAAAGAGCTTTTAAAGTGATAAATCACAAAAAGAAAAAAAAAAGAAAAGTGTTTTACTCAGACATGCATAACATTTCATTAGAAAACCATTTAAATTTTCAATTTAACACTATTTAGTTATAAATATTTACTATTTATAAGACTACAAAATACAAAGCTTATGCTTTCTACTCTATTAAAATGGATAAAAGAGAAAAAAACTCTACCTAATAATGTCAAACCCTATAAAATAAAACTGTCGACAGATATACTAAAATTTTACTCTTCCAATAGTTATTGTCTGACTCATTATCTTTATATACTAACATTGTCACAGTTAAATCACTATCTATCAAATATAGGAACAGAACGAGACAACATGGGATGAGCCAGATATGATCAGATAACTTTTAATCTATGCAGTTGTGAATCTCATATTAATGAGAGGATCCACGTCAGAAATTAGTAACAGGAGGTATCTTACAGATGGATGGTGATAAAAAATTCCAATTTAAAATGAAAGTAGCAGCAATGCAAATTAGTGCAAAGTGGAACTTTTGTTCACAAAAAAATTAAGGTCAAATTTCACAGATTTAGAATTAAGTGTGTTAATTCCAGACGTCAGCAGTCAGTTTCTTTGAGAACCTCAATCATTCATCTTTCTGGGAGTAATATCAAAATTGTCTTAGGCAAGTGCTATATTCTAATTGGTGCTTTTCAAGGCCTTCCACCTTGACCTGTATACTTACATATTCTTTCAACTGTTTCCAAATGAGAAGCTATAATCTAAAAGCCTATTTTTAAAAAGAAAACATTTGGAAAATAAAGTTCAATGCCTAAAGAGCTGAAATATTCTGTGTGAATACCAGTCCTGGACAGAGATTTTCACTGAGGAAATGAGAGCTTTGGAGCATTTGGGACCAAAGGAAAAGAATATTTCCTCTCAAACATTTCCAGCTTAAAATATGTGGTGAGGAAACTGGAATTTTCAAAACTGGAAGAAAAAAAAAGAGAAAACATTTTGGCTGATAAGATGCTCCTGAATAAAATATTATCTGAAACAAATGTTTAAGTCAAGAAAACACCTGCCAATGTAGATGTGCCCTTCAATAAATATGGTGTCTCCATCCTCACTTAACATGTTTCTTCGCAATGAAATGTTGGCATTAAATTTAAACATAAGTGCAGTATAAAAGAGGCATATAGCTATATATTATGGACATGGTGTTATAATAGCTAGGCCAGGGATTTTCAGTGTTTTGAAGTCACAATATTTTTTATATTAACATCATTTAGAAATCATAATTAAGCAGTAAGGTGTTTAATGATATAGATAAGAGAATAATAATATAACCAGTGACACAAGTCTGTTGCTGGTAATTTATATAAAAGGAGGATTATGAATATAAGGCATGATATTAGGAAAGTAAAGCTTGAGGATAAAGACCATCAATCATGTAATAATATTTTCATTTTCCTTTTTATGGTTTGTTTTCTGGATCATGTAAAACATATTTAAGACTGTTGTTATATACAATGGCAACACGTGTACTTTTTGTTTTCTTATGAATTCTTGAATGCCATTGAAAGGAATGTCTTTGTAGAATGGAGGTGATAAAATAATTTAGAGATCCAAATAAAAATGGATTAATTCATTCGTGGATTTACAAATAACATCCTTCCTAAAAACATACTATTGAATAAAAACCTGTAATTTCTAATAAAAATATACAATGGGTATTACACTTGCAAACCGTGAAAACTGGCACTCATACAATCTTAATTTGAAGGAAAATGTAAAAAGTTAAGAAAATGGCAAATTTAAATTGGCAAAATGAAGAAACCCAGATGCACCTAGGTTGAAAGAAAAGTTTCAAAGCACAAGAATAGCTTAATTACTATAACAGTTGTTCTACCATATCCCCCAGGTTGCAATTGGTTTGAGAGAAAAAAGAAATCTTTAGAATCTACTCAAATCTATATATTTATAACCAGAAAGGTGTAATTTGAAGACTCGTGAAAATGCTTAAGGAATAAAAAAGCAATGTTTTTCCTTCAAAAATGTGTATATAATATAATAACATTAAAATTATTTTATTCATAAAATATTTGATTGAGGTATGTTTAAACCTTTTCACTTGAAACACGTATCTCATTATATATCAGCTTATCAGATCAACTATTTGATAACACACACCTTAAGAAGATAAGATACAGGCCAGGTAAGATTACATTGGAGAATGGGAAGGAAGAGAAAACATGGAATTAAACCTCCATGAGAAGGAAGAAACTAAAATATAGAGGAAGAGCTATTCATGATTTTGATTGAGAACCTAAGATGGGCCTTTGGTATAAACAGTGATTGTGTAATGTCAAAAAGGTGCCAAACATAGCAGTTTCAAAAATATTTTATCTAACAGAATTTACCTAATGTCTGGCTCTTGAGTAAGGGATACCAGGGTTCACCTCAGGTGTGAAATATTTTAGACTCAGTATGTATAAAGCTTATATCAATTCTTAACACACAATTGAATACTATGATTCTAAAAATAATTCTGACAATGTTCATTGTTCATTATATTGCTGAAAGGATTACTGAATTTCATCCAAGAGAATCTAATCAATGAGATCCCAAGAACCAAATATATTATGGTGATGCTCTGAGGGACTTTTAACTCCTGTTTTGTTATCACTTTGTAACTAAAATACTCCTACTTTATTAATATCTCAAATCATAATTACGCTTATAAAGCATATAATACATATATTTTAAAAGACAATGGCAAGTCATTTGAACTCAGATGCACAATATACATACTCAAGAAAGGATATTCAAAAGTATATACATTGGAACTCCTTGTAATTCCAGGGGACATAGAGTTTTAGGTGATTTATTTTTAAACTAACTGTTAACTGTAAGATACTGCTCGGTATTGTCGAATCTCATCATTTCCAAAAGCAAATGTACGTAGGAAGCTATTTCCACGTCCAAAGATCACGGAGCAGCTCTTATTAGATTAAAGCTCTAGCTGAGAACAATTAGGAAAAGCTGGATAACATGCAGAGACATAGTTTAAAGGCATCAGAGAGCTGCTGAGGCAGCCAGGACTTGGGGGGCAAACTTGTCTAGAAAAAAAGGAGCTTATCAAAACAAGCCCCAATTTTTTTTAATACTTCTTTTCCCCTTATGGCATCTACCAATTCTTGGCTTGGAGTAAAAATGTGAGGTGGAGGCTGGCTGCTAATAAGCAGATAAGTTTTAGGTAATCTCAAGGGATTTAGAAGACAAAAATTGGAGTTTTGTGCTATCAATTTGAGGGGACTAGAATCTAAACAAAAAAAAAGAATCTGGATTAGTGCCACTTTTCTCTTCAAAAAAGTTGCTGATTAACTTGCATTGAGCAGTGGGTTAACAAGCCATGAAGAGAGAAGATATAAAGCATGACAGAATATTGGCATTTTTATGGTCCTGGGAAGACTCTCACCTAGGTGTGAAGGAAAATAAAAATCTCAGGACCTCCTCCTCAAAAAAACTCCTTATGCAAAGAGAAAGTCAAGCCTGGAGGCTGAGTCATGCAATGGTCTCTTCCAGATGAATAGCTGTTCAGAAGGAAACTCTTTGCTGACCTCCCATACACAAGGGCATGCCAATTCCAACTTTAGGCCTATAGTTTAAGTCTAACTCCTAAAACTAAATAAAGTCTGTTCAATTCCACACTGGTAATGTTGATTATAAGCTTATCTTCCCAGGTACAGAATACAGACAAGATCAATCATTCCTCCACCTACCTAAAGATGTCTGCATTATTGATTCTTCCTTTACTCCCTTTTTATCTTCAAACATTCACCTTATCTTATGTAAATTATAGATTTCCTGGGCACTAATTAAAGTCCCCACAGGAATGTAACTATTCACTTTATGTCCCTTTTCCTATGGGCCTTCTCTCCTTTAACGAAATGTATAAATAATAAGCCTTCTAAAATCCTCTTCAGGAAAAACAGCCACAGATGTGTCTGTGGCTCGTGTTTTTCCCAAGCGTGCCCCAGCACTTGTTGAACAAACATTTATTTATTGAGAGCTTTTTCTCAGTCACTCATTTCAGTTGTCTTGGGAAACCTAGAAAGCTATACCCTTGGAAAGATGTGAATAAGAGGAAGACCAAGACTTACAAAGACAGAAAACCAGCCTCCAGTCAACTCAATGAATTGTTAGACTGGTATGTTTCATCCTGTTGTTGCCTGCAAGAGGATGGTGTGAATCATCTCTGGGATGAGATAACAGATTGGTTCATAAAATCAGACAAAATGACTAGGATTCTTCAATTTTAAAAAAATACACTCTTGCTTAAGAAAAAGTATCAAAATAACAAGAAAACAATAGTAACAAACCCGTAGGTGATATAACTATTAGAGTTATCGGACATGAAATTTAAGATAAATTGATCAACAAGTTCAATAAAATAGACAAGTGGGAGGATTTTAGCACATAACTTGAACCTATAAAAATCAAACAAAAATTATATATCTAAAAAATATAGTAACTTAAACTCAGATTTCTAAAGATAAGCTTAACAGTCGTTTGAAAAGAGCTAAAGAAGAGATTACAAAGCTGGAAGATAGGTCAGTAGAAAATGTTCAGACTAAAGCATGAGAATAAAATGAATGGAAAGCACAGAAAACAGCATGAGATATATGTGGATTATGATAAAAAGATCTAACTTAAATGTAATTTGAGTCCTGGAAAGAGAGCAGAGGGAGAATATGGCAAATACAATATTGTAGAAATTATCACCAAGAATGTCTCAATACTTAAGAAAAACTGCAATGACAAATCCAGGATGTCCTGTGTATCTGAAGCAGAATAAATGTGAAAAAATGTATATACAAAGAAAATCACAATGAGCTTCTTCAGCATAAAACTAGCAAAATCAATAGACAAAAAGAAAAATCTTAAGAATACTCATAGAGTGAAAATATCATTACTTTCAAAGAAGTGAAAGAAATAATGGGAGCCAGAAAGTAATATAATAGTTTTAAAGTGCTGAAAGAGAAAAATAAAACCCACTAAATTAGAATTTTATACCCAGATTATATATCCTTTAAAACTAAAGATGAAATAAGAATACAAAAACTAAGATTAATTATTTGCAGTAGTAAAATAGTAGTACTATTATTTGCAATAGTAAAATTATTACTATTTTAAAAATAGTAAAATATTTATTAGAGCAAAATGAGAATGAACCCAGAAGCAAATAGAAAAATGCAGAAAGTAGTGAAGAGAAATGGTGAAAGTAAATATGTATGTAATCCAAATAGATATTAAATCTACATAAAATAATGCATTTTGTAGTTTAAAATAGAACTAGAATTAAAATATGTGACAGCATTAACATAAAAGGCCAGAAATAAATAAATGGAGATAAAGAATATTATGGATCTTGCATTTTCTGGAAAGTAGTAAGAATACAAATTTTTAAAATATACAGTCCAACCACTGGGTATATACCCAAAGGAAAAGAAGTCATTATATCAAAAAGACACCTGCACTTGTATGTTTATTGCAGCACAATTCACAATTGCAAAGATATGAAATCAACCTAAGTGCCCATCCACTGATGAGTAGATAAAGAAAATGTGGCCATGGAATACTATTTACCCACCAGAAAAAATGAAATCATGCTTTTTGCAGCAACTTGGATGGACCTTTGAGGCCATTAGCCTAAGTGAAGTGACTCATAACCAGAAAACCAAATACTGCATATTCTCACTTATAAGTGGGAACTAAGCTAGAGTACACACGGTTAGAGAGAATGATATTAATAGACATTAGAAATTCAGAAAGGAGAAGGTGGGAAACGGATGAGAGATGAAAAATTACCTCTTGGGTACAAAATACACTATTTGGAAAATGGGTATACTAAAAGCCCAGACTTCATCACTGTACAATTCATCCATGTAACAAAAAAATTTGTGCCCCCTAAATCTATGGAAAGAAAACAGAAAAAAGTATGCTTATATTTGTCTTTTATAGCCAGATATTCTACCTTGTTTATATAGCTACCAATATGGAAAGAAACATGTTCTCATGATATAGCCTCAAGTTCAGATTATTCAGTGTTCATCTGTCAAACTCTATCATTGACTAAAAGTAAATATTATTATTCAAGTTATAGAAAATAAAATAAAATATGATCATAAAATAAGGATACATGTTATAATCTTTAGAATAATCAATAAAAATTTTAGTGAAGTATAATTACCAAACTAGCCAGAGGTGAGGGGGCAATTTGATAGAAATATTTGATCAGTGAAATATAAGGAAAGAAGGAAAACTAACATGAAACAGGCAGAATAAATAGGAAATTCATTGTAGTATGGTAAATATAAACTCAAATATATCAGCCATTATGTTAAATATAAATGGACTAAATATACCATTGTGAAAACAAAAATATGAGATAATTTTTTAAAAAGCCCAATCCTATTCTATGAAACACCCCCCCACACACACCCTTACTTTCTTAAATATAGCAAAAAAGTTGAAATTAAAGGATGAAAAAGTGTATATATTGCAAATGCTAATCAAAAGAAAACTAATATAGCTATACTGACAAGGTAGATATTCAGGTAAGTAATTTTATTAGACATAAAGAGAGTATTTTCTAATAATAAAAGGGTTAGTACATAAGGAAAATATAAGAGCTTTAAATCTATATACATCTAATAACATTGCTTCAGAATATATAAAAATATAGAAAAGAAAATGGACAGAAATAGAGGGACAATGCACAAATCAACAATCAGTGAAAGATTTTAACATATTTCTCTTAGTAATAATACAAGTGGATAGAAAAGTAAGGATAGAGAAGATTATAGCAAGAAAATAAAGACTCATGAGCTAACACTATTTAAAACACTGTCTTCGAGGGTGATAGAATATGCATTCTTTCAAGTGCACATGGAATATTTACCAAGTAGATCATGTTTTAGTCAATGTTGGTATAGGTTCCACACATTTCAGATAATCGAAATCATGGCACATACTCTGATCTCATTGCTATTAGATGAGAAAACAATTTTTAAAAAAGATAAGCAGAAAATCCACAAATGTTTGAAAAGTAGTGCACTTCTAGAAATATATTAAAACTTTCTTAATCTATTAATAAGTATCTACATAAAACCCACAGTAAGTATCAAACATAATGGTGAAACACGTAAACTTCTCCCCATGAGACTGGGAAAAGGACAAAGATGTCCATTAATGCCTCTTCTGTTCAACATTGAGTCACAGTAATAAGCAAGAAAAATAAATAAAAGATATAAGGATTAGAAAGAAATAAAGAAAAATGATATTATTTGCAGATGATGTAACTCTCTATAAAATCCAAAGTTTCTTTCAGTAAACCAATTAGGATTTATAAATGAATTTAACAAAATAACTGGATAATAATCAGTATTTAAAAAGCAATTGTATTTCTCTATATCACTAAAACAGTTATAAAATTAAATTATAAAAATACACATATAATTTGCAAGCAAAAAATGCAAATACCAAAGAAAAAACTAAAACTAACAAAATATATATAAAATCCCTACCTGTAAAACTGAAAAATGTCATTAAAAAAAATTAGACAATAAAAACTACAAATGAAAGGATTTACCATATTTCTAAACAGACTACAATGTTGAAACGATAGCATTTTTCCTAAAAATGAGACATAGATTCAATCAAAATCCTAGCAGATATTTTTAAATATGGAAAACAGCATAATTTTAAAATCCATATGGAAATGCAAAAAGATAAGAAAAACCACGATTATCTTGAAGAAGAACAAAATCAACAGAGATACATTACCAGAAATCATGACTTAATACAATGTGTAGTAATTAAAATAGTGTGGTGTATAAAGAAATTTAAAGGAGAATCTAAAGACCAATCCAGACAAATACATAGTCACTTGGATTACGACAAAGGTGACACCATACTACAATATTGAAAGAATTTCCTTCTCAATAAATAGTGCTAGGCCAATTGGTTATATCTAAAATATACATATCTAATTTGACCACTACCTTATAGCATACACAAAAATCAATCCAGGTGCCTTGTTGATATAAAAATAAATGGCAAAAAATAACCTTCCAAAAATAGGAATATATTGTCACACCTTTGGGGTAGATAAAGCTATCGTTAACAGGGCACAAAATGCACTGACCATTAAGAAAGACTACATTAAAATTAGGAGATTATATTCATCTAAAACACCATTAATGAAGTGAAAAAGGCAAATAAATCATAGACTGGAAAATTATGTTTTCCAGGCACATATCCCCAAAGGGCACATATCCAGAATATATCAAGTACTACACAGTCATAAGAAGAAAGATAACTCAAAAAGAAAATGAACAATGGATTTCATCAGATATTCACAAAAAATAATATCCAATGGCCTATAAACATAGGAAAAAGGGCCAAACTTTATTAGTTGCCAAAGCAATGCAAATTAAAATTGCAATACAATATCACTATATACCCACCAAAATGGATACAGTGGAAAAGAGTGACAACACCAAACCGTGGTAAGGCTATGAAGCAACATCAGGTGTTGCTGGTACATGCATTAAATGGTACAATCACTTTACAAAATTGTTTGGCTATCATAGCTGAACATATATGTATGGCTTTATTAGACAATATTTCCACTCCTAGGTATAAATTTAACAGAAATTTGTGTGTATGTGAAAAAACACATACAAGAAAATTAATAGAAGCCCAAAATTGGAAATAACCCATGTTCATCAAAAGCAGGGCTAAATCACCCCCCACGGAATTCCTCAAAAACTGATTCATGAGATTAACTGTACACCTTGGTAAATTCGCTGAAAATCATTTAATTGCACACTTAAAATGGAGTGTTGGTTGTACGTAGATACAGTTGGAGCACTATGTATGTACTCTATGGACTAC
>CAUYRT010033691.1:0-25073 GCA_963574885.1 Lepilemur ruficaudatus | reverse complement strand
ATTCCAGACAGACTGAGCCAGTTTGTTTTCCTACCAGTTACCTAGGTACCTTTTCCCCATCCCCCACAGCAGTCAGTATCATCAAACATTTTATTTTTCACCAGTCAAAAAAACATGGAAAATGGACTCACATGTTGATTTGTGTAGAGAATCTTTTCACTTTCTTTTTTTTGTAACTTTCAAGTCCATTAATGAAAATTATTAATATGTATAACAATGTTTAGTTACTTAAATGGGCTAGTTTTCCTTGAATAGAAGAAACATGAAGTTTTACCAGAAATTGTTATATCACACATCTGGCAAGATGTGAAATTTGTGGGAGTTTAATTAACTGCCTTTGAGTCAAGGAGAATGCTGGTCTGTTACTGGATCAGAGTCAGAACATCTGGTAAAGATAGTGTAAGTGACTGCTGAGAGAAGAGACAGATGTTTCCCTGTGGCCTTGAATCCTCCCAGGGAGAACACGCTCATTTCACTGAGCAAGCTTCGTGGACTCAAAAGTTGACTCTCTTACAAGATTATTTCCCAACACCGAAATAGTCTGCCGGGAAGCCATGAGAGTGTCAGCCCCAAGAACATGTTCTCTTGGTCCTCTTTATTTGGGTTTGTTCTGTTCCGGAACGTGCAGTGAACTTAGTACGGCATGTAGCTGCTGAAACTCCAGCATGAATTTCTGTTCTTAGAAAACCTCCAGAGAAGGGGAAGCTGGGATGATAAAAGCAGGGGAGAAAGACAAACAGCTGTCTGCTTAAGTCACTTTTCTGACCTTCCTCTGTGACTCCCAGAACACATGTTGAATCCTTTAGTAATTGATTCCTCAGTTCGAAGCTGTCATCACTCCTACAGTCCTTCTTGATGAGATGAAAGCAGCATATGTAATTCTCCAAATTATGTCATAAACTCAGGAATGTCCTACGTTCCTTTACCCTAAGTGGTTTCTGTGCTGTTCTCCCTTCGTCTTTTCCTCTGTTCCACACACTTCCTGTCTATCTCCACCCACACGCTGCCCCTGGCCTGGGCTCAAATCTATCCTGCAAAAATTTGTAAAAAAACCAAAATGTGTTCATCAGAAGAGTGTGCAAAGCCAAATTTTCTGGTAAAGATTTTAAATCAGGTAATCATCTGATCTTTCTAGCATGATTGATGAGATGCCCTGTCTTTGGGAATCACTGGTGGGGGGGAAAGAACCTGAAAAGACTCCTCTGGTCCTGTGACTCAGCAGCGTCTTACGGTGATCCTTCTTGACCTTGTTTCCCTACAAGATGAGTTTCTCCAGGAGTCCCCGAGGCCGGGTCTTCCGAAGCACTGACTCTGGGAGAATGTGGTGCCTAGGCGCACTCAGGAAATACTGGACAGATGATTGATTTGTTGCAGCTACTCCTGAGTATCTTTCACCTGATAGTATGCCTTTGCTTGGCCTTGGACACACAGGAGGTATTGAATAAATGCTGATTGAGTGAAAGAATATTAAGAAACAAAAGATTTTGAAGATGTTGAAAACTAAGTATATGTACTCCTTAGGAGGGCAATCTCTAAATGTGATCCTAGATACTCCTTAGTTACTTTGGCCAGAGACAAAATTGAGTATAAAAATCACTAGAAGTGGAAAAGTTTTTAAGATGTTTTTTATAATGAGCTGAATGGATTTTTGGTAGTACAACAAAGGTTTAGTAATCCTTGTCGATTATGTTGACGGCTAATCTGAGCTTTTGAATATTTAAAGAATTAAGACCTAATTAAATCATGTAACTCAAGCCAGGTTCCCAGAATTTTGCCTAGTATTAATGGATTCCCTGCTTTAACGAGTAAGATTTAGTGGCAGTAAGAATTAGTGGCAGTGGTGGCTAGGTGGATGCTACTTGTAAATGTTTAAAAACATTGAAAAATATAAACATCTTTACAGCATTCTTCAAAATTATTTCATCAGTTAAATTGAGGGCTTTCATGTCTGGCTTGAAGCACACCCCTTTTTTGAACTTCCTGTACTGAAGCCTCCCTTGATGTTTTAACAACACATTACTTGTGCTTCTCTTTTAGCATTTATTTTATTCTGCCTTGCATTACAGTTGTTTGTATTTTAAAAGGTCTCTTTGGACAGGGAGTGTGTCTTCTATGTTTTTGCAACTCCCTTGGCACTCAGCACAGTGGACCTTGTAGGTACTTAGTAAATGAGGGACTGAAATTTATTGTACTTTGAAACCAGAGCAGAAGTTAATAAACATTTTAGTCAGTGTACTGAATGATTATGATGTACCTGACCCTTTATTGATTACAGTCATGGGCTGTATAACAACATTTTGGTCAGCAACGGACCACATATACAAGGGTGGTCCCATAAGATTACTATATTTGTACTGCACCTTTTCTACGTTTAGATATAGCTAAGTACACGAGTATTTACCCCATTGTGTTACAATTGCCTACGGTATTTAGTACAGTAACATGCTGTACAGGTTTGTAGTCTAAGAGGAATAGGCTATATACTATCTGGGTTTGTGTAGGTACACTCTAGGATGTTTACAGGACGACAGAATCACCTAATGGCACATTTCTCAGAATGTATCCTTGTTAAGTGACACATGATTATTCTATGACAGAACATAATGGGATCATAGAGCATAGTTCCTACTGTTGGAAAGTATCCAAGTTGGAGGTGTGGAGGATGCTACCCTGGTGAAATAAATGGTGCTGACTGAACACAGTCCGTGGTTATCATGAATGATGCCTTTTATCCTTTAATATATTTCTGCCTAATTCCTTAGTAATAAAGTTAAAACTCCAAAGTATTTTCCCTGCTCATCACTATTTTTATTTTTTAATTTTTTATCTTTAATCCTGTGACAGATTATGCTCATCACTATTTAAATGAAATAGAATTTTTCTTCCAACAGAATTTTTAAATGCTGTTAATTTCTATATTTATCAGAAATCCATGTTTTTAAGAAATAACGTTGGCCTTTGCCCATTGAGAAAACGTAGGACCTGTTTTAGTTTTCTATTGCTGCCATAACAAATTATAATTTAGTGGCTTAACATGCATTTATTATGTTACAGTTGTCCATGTCAGACACAGTCTCTCTGGACTAAAATTAGATGTTTGCAGGGCTGCATTGCTTTCTGAAGTTTCTGAGGGGAACCTGTGTCTGGCTCATTGGGGTTGATGGCAGAATTCAGTTCCTTGTGGTCGTAGGCTGAGGTTTCTGGTTTCTCACTGCCAGCTGAGGGCCATTCCCAGCCCCTGGAGGCTGCCCACATTCCTTGGTTCATGGCCCCCTCCCTCCATCCTCAAAGCCAGCAGTGGTGGGTCAGAGTCTTCTCATGTCCCAGCTCTTTGGCCTATTTTAAGATGATCCAGGATAACCTCTCTGTCTCGAGGGCCTTACCCCTAGTCACATCTGCAAAGTCCCTTTTGCCCTGTGAGGTGACATACCCACAGATTCCCGGGATGAGAATGTGGATATCTTTGGGAGCTGTGATTCTGCCTACCACAGGGCCTTATTTATTTTATGTCATTATTCTACCTTGTTCAATGAATTTAATCTCTTACCTAGGTTACAGGGAAATTTGTTGGAGGGGACATATAAAATTGTTGTAAAGTTTGTACCATTTCTTTCTGTCAGATACAATTTTTACTTGAACACAGGAAAGATGAACTACATATAATAAATCTTGGGTCTCACTGTGGAGAAGGTAGGATTTACTCTTGAGTTCTGAAAGCTGAGTGAAATCTGAAAGGTGTAATTGGTGGACAGGGAGGGCCTTCTAGCTGGGAGGAGAAAGTCAGGTAAGGCACAGGGACGGGAATGGCTGTGGCATGGTCAAGATCTGGTCCCCGCTGGCCATCTCTGCCCACATTCCTCCATCGCCCTCTTTGTTCCCGTCATTCCTGTCCTCTCTGCCTGCCAAGTCCTCTCCAAGCCTCCGGGCTGCCTCTTCCATGAAGCCTCCCTCAGTCTCCTCAGTCAGATGAATCGCATCTTCCTCTGCTCCCTTAGTGCCTTTGCTCACAGCTCTATGTAGGTTCCTATGGCATTTTGATTTATTGTCTTGGTTCATTGCTTTGTTGTTTATCTCCCCGATTAGATTGTAAGTTCTTTAGAACAGAGACTATTTTTTGTTCCCATTTCTCTTTCTCCATATCACTTAGCCAGAAATAACATCAAGGAAGTAAGAATTTATTCAGAAGACAGTTGACAGTGTTCTAAAATGTGGGGGTACCTGCGGCAGGAAGCACGCTGCCAGGGCCAGTGTTTGCTCAGTAAATATTTGTCGAAGAGTCTGAGGAGTGTGGCTTGTAGGAAAGCGAAGGGCAGGCCACTAGAAAGAGAAGCAATTGTTTTCAGAGGATGAGTCGTGGAGGCCGCAGAAAGCCAAGCAGAGGCATCGTGACTCGATAGAGTAAGAGAAGAAATGATCATGGGTTTTTGTGAAAGGAAAAAAGCAGTGCCATGGGAGGTGGGTTGGGCAGTGGTCAACAGGATGGCCTGGGCAGGGGCGGGAGGAGAGTTTCAGAGGACGGTTTGGGAGGTTGCTACGGTAACAGGTATGAGGTGATGACTTCCTGGACTGAGATTGTGGCAGTAACAATGGGAGGAAGCCACTAAGTTGAGAAACATTTGAAATAAGACTTGAATATTGGGTTAAAGGAAAGAGGAGATCATGTCTCACCTATACCATGAGAAGAATTTTAAATCTGCTGACAGAAATAGCAGAGCGGAAGATAAGAAGTCAGTGTGAGAGGTGATGAGCAGTTTGGGACAAGGTGTATTAGAAATAACAGCTGGGCGGTCCATGGAAATGTCCTGTTGATAGCCGGGGACATAGAACCAGAGCACAGCTGAACACTGGGTGCTGCAAAGGTAGGGTGCTGTAGGGGTGCGGGTCGTCTGCGTAGTAGAGCCACGAAGGAGTCAGGATTGAGTTGGAGCCATGCCCGTCAGTGACGACCACTCAAGTCTGTGGACACGCACGCCTGTGATTGGCAGGGCCGATGTTAAGGGAGTGTGCAAGTGATTAGGCTCTCGTGGAGCTTCCTGTCTAGAATTGAGTCTGCCCAATGTTTTTATCCTCACCTTCATTTGCTTGTCCTCTAATGAATGCATGTGAAAGATCTAGTTGTTTTCTTCTCCCGTGGTTCATGTTTTGGACATTCCTCAGTAAACATCTGCTGGGGGAGCAAGAAAGAGTTTCTTTTGTCCATGTGATGTAATGTCTCATGCCTAAATTTCTGCAAATGGCTTTTGTTGGTGGACTGTGCCAAAAAAGGGCTAGGTTCTAATTGGAACAAGCCTTCCTCTCCTGGGAATTGGCTATGGGATGTTAAGAATTCCTATTCCTGTAGGGTAATGACATGATGGACAGGAAGAGGACTTCAGCTGGACCGTGACAGGGCTGTTTGGGACATTTTTAGTAAACCTCTGAGTGTTAAGTCTTCCTGTGAGTTGCAAGTTGCTTTAGGTGCTTGGTTTGAAACAAATTTTGGAACGGTGGGGGGGCAGACTCTGGAAATGAGTTTAAGGTAACAATTCCAAACCTCAGCTTGTCTTTTAATGAAATAAAAATGGATGCATGTAATTAATTCCAGTTTTACTTAGTATACAAAATCATAACACTAAAGAAAAAGATATAAGCTGACCACAAAATGAAGACATTGTAGTTTATCCAGAGGCCTTTATTACTTCAAACAGTAATGATTAAGTTTTTGAAATAGTTTATTTCTACATTAAAGCTCTTATTTTTCTTTTTCTTTATTTTTTATTCATAACACATATTCTTCATGCATTTATTCATTGAACCCGGTGTGCAGAGCGTCAGGCTCAGGGTGGGGCAGGACACGGTGGGCGACAGAGGGGAGTCAGGCACCGTCTGGGCACTCGAGGAGCATACAGTCTGGTAGGGCTTTGATATATCTGTCAATAATTATGCTACAAGGGGGAATTCTAGCCACAAATGTCTTAAGAATAATACAGATAGGGAACACCTGAGGCCTCAGACAGTGCCCCCTGAGAATGGTAGAGGGAGGGAAGTGAGCAGGGCTTCATGAGAGCAGTGCAAGTTGAGCTGGGCTTTGAAAAATAAGTAGGCTGTGAAGACCCAGTGTCTCAACTGTAATGAGCATCTGCTACATGACAAGCTTTTCGTAGATGCTGGGAATACAGGAGATGTAGTTTCTCCCTCAGGGAGGTGGTGGCATGAAGGAGAAGGGAGCCTCTTCTATGGAGTGGGGGTGCTGGTCAGGAAATGCCACGGCAGGGGTCGTTTGTGAGCTGTGTCTTGGCAGCAGTGGTTCTCTGGGGTGGGTAAGGGCACTCCAGGCCGCAGGAACAACACAAGCCAAAGGCAAGGAGTCAAGAATTGCCCTGGTGCCTTTGAGAAACTGCACGGAGTTCACATGGTCGGAGAGGCCTGGGGAGAGACAAGGCTGGGAAGGTGGAGAAGGGCCAGGTGCACCTCCCCAAGGCCATTGTGCCAGGAAGTGAAATGGTAGATGCATCTTAGGAAGGTCACCTGGGTAACCTGTGTGGAGGGTCACAGTTGGGTTGAGAAGTTATAAGACCGGCGACAAGGATACGATGAGAAGACTGTTACTGCCTTTACTGTGCGCGAGAGAGGGAGGGTATAGCTGCCAGAGGAAAGGGGGAAGAGAGACACAAAAATCTAGAGGTGAAATCACAGAATTTGGCTCCTGAATGAGGTGTGAAGGAAGAATCCAGATGATAACTTTGAAGTTTCTGGCTTGGTTGGCTCAGCGGATGGTGGTGCCCTCACCCCGTTAGAGAACAGCCGAGTGGGACATGTCCTTCTGGGAGCTGGATATTTGAGCTTAAGGCCCAGGAAAAGGGTTGTAGTTGGAAGTAAAACAAAAGGTATAAGATGCAAAGCAAAAAATTTGTGACGTCTACAGAAATTAAAACTGTGAAGATGAGGTTTCAGAGAGATTTCACTGTCATGCTTTGGAGTTTGGGGTTGCAGTTGACCTTCGAACAACACGGGTTTGAACTGCATGGGCCCGCTTATACATCAATTTTACCCAACCAAACATCGATTCAAAACCCAGTATTTGCAGGATTCAAAACCCACCTGTACAGAGGGTTGACTTTTCCTATGTGTGGGTTCTACGGGGTCAACTGCAGGACTTGAGTATGCTTGGATTTTGGTCTACATGGGGGTCTTGGAACCAATCCCTTTGCATATACCAAGAGACGACTATAATTCATAGGCATTATTTTTCCATGTTTATTTTCTGAAAGAAATAAGAAAATGCCATGCAGATATTTTGCCCCATCTGACATGTAATGGCAGGTGTAGAGCTGCTTCCGGTGGGCTGACTGGTGTATATGGTGACTGCAGCTCACCTGGCCTCTCTTCCTTCCAGCTGCTCTGCCGAGTCAGGCCAGTGCTCGTGTCGGCCCCACATGATTGGACGGCAGTGCAACGAAGTGGAATCTGGTTACTACTTCACCACCTTGGATCACTACCTCTATGAAGCAGAAGAAGCTAACCTGGGCCCAGTAAGTAGGTGGGGAGTGCTTGTCAGGTTGGTAAGGCAGCATTTTGGGGGCCTAGTAATGGCATATGCATGCTCTGTAAAGAGGCCGTTTCAGAAGCATTCTTGCAGCTTTTGTCAGTGAGCACAAATTAAGGATCAGGGTCATGCCTTCTTGAAAACAGTCATATTTTCATATTTTCAGTAAATCTATAACTCACAAATAGACTTTGGAGCATTCACTAATAAATAAGGCTTACAGTTGGTTTAAGAAATTTGTCTCTGTTTCCCTAGTCATCTAGTGGTTAGTAAAAAAAGAAAAGAAATTTGTCTTTACAAGAAGAAATTTTCTTCTCTCTACTGTGCAAAAAAAAAAAAAATTGTTGATCTAACATGGTAAATAGGCAAGAATACTGTTTCACTTATCATCCCTAAGTTTGTTGACTTGAAGTGTACATCTGGCACTTCGGCTGGGATGGCTGAAACAGCTGGAGGCTGGCTGGGCACTCCTGTGCACATGACCTCTCCAAGCAGCTCTCTTGAGCTTCCTTGCAGCACGGTGGAGTCAGGATAGTGAGACTTCCTACCCAGCTTCTGGCTTCCAAAGAGGAGGAAACGGAAGCTGCCAGGTCTCTTAGAGCCTGGGCACAGAAGTCCCAGAATGTCATTTCCTCACATCCTATTGATCACAAGGCCAGCCCACATTGCTGGAGAGGGTAACAATAGGTTGCACCTCTTAACGGATAAAGCTGCACACAGATACACACAGGGAATGAAGGAATTGATGGCTGCTTTCTGGAGATGACCAACCACAGATATGGTATGATAATCCTGTGAACAATTAATCAGAATTAACTCATCAGTAGTGAACATTTATTATCACATCAAGTTTCTTTACTTGTACGTGGAGCCTAAAACTAATGCCAATGAGAGAGACAGACAGATATCAGACTAGCCTTGTAGAGACTCTGGAAAGTATTTCCTCACTCCTAGACTTGCTTATAATAGCACTTAGCATGTTCTCTTTCCTTCCTTTATGCTTATTCTCCTGGTTATATCACATAAGGTATATCCCAAGCCTTCGAGTGCCATCTCCAATGTCCTAAGACTACTGCAACCACAAAACTAAAAAGAAACTCATCTCCTGTTTATCAAAAAAGTTTTTACAATCTATTGGGGAAAATGTGACTGTAAAAAATAGATGTGATAGCCACAGTTCTTTGGGTGACCTTGAATTTGACTGTTAAATGTGATTGAACATTTGCCATTTCACACAAAGCCTAACTCCTGTTGCTCGCCCTCAGGGGGTCAGCATAGTGGAGCGGCAGTACATCCAGGACCGGACACCCTCCTGGACCGGGGCCGGCTTTGTCCGAGTGCCCGAAGGGGCTTATCTGGAGTTTTTCATTGACAACATCCCATATTCCATGGAGTATGACATCCTCATTCGCTATGAGCCACAGGTAAAAAAAAAAAAAAAAGCCCTCAGTGGGCTGGTGAAGAGGGGAGAGGATGGGAGTACTTCTAAGAAGTCCTCTGTATGTTTGTGAAGTGTGAAGGTTACATTGGAACAGATCAGCCTCTGACTTTCTAACCTCCTCCATGGAACTTAAAATGTAACTTTTTCTTCTCCGTTCCAGTTTCTCAAATATTAAGTGATCTCTTGTTAGGCACTTGGCCTTGCCGGGGACTGTGTGGTGATGAGAATGTGTCAGATCTTTCCTCCCCCACAGGCTGGCTGCCCAGGGACAGACACAAAGCCCTCAATGTAAGGAAGGGCTGAAGGTGATGGCGTGACAGCAGAGAGAAGAATGTTCACGCTCACCGGGCCAAGCCAGGGGCTAAGGGGCTACCAGTGTTTCATAGAGAATCAGAGCCAGGCCTTAGAGGGATTGCGGATGGGATTGTGACAGACCGGCACGAAAGGAAGTGAGGAATAAGTAGTGAAGCAGAGGAGATGAGAGAGTTTTTTGAGAATCGTTCCACAGAGCTAGACAAGGGATATGATCGGAGAAGCTGTGAGCAGAAATGCTAGGACTGGGAACAGAATTTGGACTCTATTCACAGGAAGCCATTGGAGGATTTTGAGCAGGGCATTGTCGTTATCCAAGCAGCTTTAAAGTGGGCTGAAGGGACATTGGGAAGAGGGAGAGAGAACAGTCAGGAGGTGTTTCAGTGTCAGGGGAGAAGGGACTAGGGCTGTGACGGGGGCAGCAGCAGGGGACATGGTAAAGAAGAGGGAAGGGAAAGGCGGCTGTGTGTTTTCCATTTCAACTTGGCATATGACCGACCCAGAGAGGTCTTTGTGAACAGACAGGCAGCTGTGGGCTAGCGCAGATGGTCCTTTGGTTGTTTCTTATTCTAGCTACCTGACCACTGGGAAAAAGCTGTCATCATGGTGCAGCGACCTGGGAAGATTCCAACCAGCAGCCGATGTGGCAATACTGTTCCCAATGACGACAACCAGGTGGTGTCATTATCGCCAGGCTCGAGGTCAGTGTGGCAGTGGTTTGCAGCTCAACACAACTAATGCAAACTTGTGTTTTTCTGATATCTTGTGAGGTGTCGAGTTACCATTTCAGAGCCAGACATCGACTGTTGGTTTTCCTTTGCAATGATCACCATAGAGCTTTTGCTTTTCATTTTAATTTTTTGGATGCTGAAAGGTTGACCTTTGTTGTCTTCTTTCTCTCTTGTTTTGGGGCAGATATGTCGTCCTTCCTCGCCCAGTGTGCTTTGAGAAGGGTGTGAACTACACGGTGAGGTTGGAGCTGCCCCAGTACAGCTCCTCGGATAGCGAGGTGGAGAGCCCCTACACGCTTATCGACTCTGTAAGTGAGAGAGGGCTTCTGGCACATGCGCGAAAGCCTGGGCGGAAAATGTCCGACTGCTTCCTTGGGGTGTTTTGTTGAGGGGTAATGCCGAGCAGTTAAGCAGAATTGTTCTTTCTTGTCTCCGAGGTTACTTTGCTAATACTCCACCCTGGGAAAAGGATGTATTCAAGCTGCTTCCTTCTAAAAATATAAAAGCCTTAAGAAATTAGCATTTCAAAAACCATCAAGCTAAGCAAAGTATATCTAAACTTTGCCTGACCAGAGTATTTAAGAATGGGAAGGTTTTCACTTTCTTTAACGAGCTTAACTCTTGCTGTTCAAAAGTCAAAGCAGCATTTCGGGCATCTGTGTGTTTACTTGCTGTAGCTGATAACACGAGGCACCACCGTCAGGCCGTCTGGCTGTTCTCATTTCTCTGCAGCTTGTTCTCATGCCGCACTGCAAATCACTGGACATCTTCACCGTGGGAGGCTCAGGAGATGGGGTGGTCACCAACAGTGCCTGGGAAACCTTTCAGAGATACCGATGTCTGGAGAACAGCAGAAGCGTTGTGAAAACGCCGATGACAGATGTTTGCAGAAACATAATCTTTAGCATTTCTGCCCTGTTACACCAGACGGGCCTGGGTAGGTATTGCTCAGCAGCCGTGGCAGCTGCTGCTCCCGGCTCTTGGAGTACACTTGGCACACGAGGTGCATTGGAGCACATGCCCTGTAATTCTGTGTAGACAGCACAAAGGAAATAGCGTCTCAACTACAGTTTGTCTTTATTTTCTTAAGTAATATTTTAGTAATAAAGCGCCACTGAAGATGGAATCTATAATCAAGAAATATACAAATAACAGGGGACTAGGGAAAAAGTCCGTGAGGATATAGTGTTTCCATAGGCAGGGTGGGGAGTTGGGATGGAATCAGAGAAGCATCAAATAACTGAAATTTATGTTTTTCTCTTTGAAAGGTCAGACCAACCCCAGAAGGTCACTGGGCTTTGGTCTAATGTCCTGTGACATTTGAGCTCTGAAGGCCAGGGGAGAAAACCTTAATGACCTCCTGCCTAGAAAAACTTCTTTGATCTGCCAGCTCTGCCTCCTCTTTCTTCCCTTCCAGTCATCGTAGGGATGATGCTGTTTCAAACTGGTATTCTGAATAAGCCAAAGTAGCAAAGGACAGAGGATCAGGGAGAGCCGGAGGAAGGGGAACGGACCAGTTCAGAGACAGGTGTGACGTGCTGCTCTTGTGTCATAGGCTCTGGTCTCTCTTTACCCTGCAGCTTGTGAATGTGACCCTCAGGGTTCGTTGAGTTCCGTGTGTGACCCTAACGGAGGCCAGTGTCAGTGCCGGCCGAATGTGGTTGGAAGAACCTGCAACAGATGTGCACCTGGAACCTTTGGCTTCGGCCCCAGTGGATGCAAACGTAGGTTCCTCACAAGCATCGCAATGTGTTCATTCAGATTAACTGAGCCCCCTGGCGGGGCTCTGTCCTGCTGCAAAGGCAATGTTTCACTCTGGGAGTGGATCCCATGAGCCCGTGGGCGTTCTGAACTGGGGCAGGGTGCTTTTAAAAGGGGCATGTTTCCACCAAATGAGTTTCTCAGTGCAGTTCTTTGGTTGCCTGTGTCTTTAGCTTGTGAGTGCCATCTGCAAGGATCTGTCAACGCCTTCTGCGATCCTGTCACTGGCCAGTGCCACTGTTTCCAGGGAGTGTACGCTCGGCAGTGTGACCGGTGCCTACCCGGGCACTGGGGCTTTCCGAGCTGCCAGCCCTGCCAGTGCAATGGCCATGCTGACGACTGCGACTCGGTGACAGGGGAGTGCTTGAGCTGCCAGGACTACACCACGGGTCACAACTGCGAAAGGTATGTGGACACTGCCTCTTGAAAGTAAGGAGAATGAGGTGGTCTTTGGCTGAGCAAACAGCATCTTAGACAAACCACAGAATTCATTTCTGCCAGGCTCCAGATGGCTCATTCATTTCTGATGACCTCAGTATTTTCTAGGAACTCATTTATTTATCCAGTACGTATTTAGCTTGCAACTTCTCTGTGCCAGACACTGTCCCGGTGCTGGGGATACTGCAGAGACTAAACTGACTTGAATCTGTCCTCTTGGAGAATGATCCTAGAGTTTGTCAGAGGTTCTGTATAGAAATTATATCTCTGTCTCAGCATATTCTGGCCTAGGGTGAGAGTTGTGAAATGTTAATACCTAATTTAGGTGAAAGTAGAAACCAAATCCAAATGAGATCATCTTACATAGCTTTTAATAGCTTTGTTTTTCAAAACATTTCACGTAACTGCAGTTTCCAGGAGACTACATAAAACGTACATAAGTAGATCTGTTCTCTAGTTAGCAAATGTCCACTGAGGAATTATGTACGCAAAGCCCTGCAGCAGATACATGGTAATAGGACATAGAATGTCCCTCCAGTAACATTAATAGTCTAGCTCAGTAGATAAAAAATAATCCATATGAAAAAAGTTGCATGCTGACTTACCCTGTTCATTGCTGATTAAGAAATGCAGACATACTGTTAAAACCTGCCTTTTGGGGGTGGGGGAGGGGGTAATAGTCTCCACCTTTCCATGTCAATAAATTTTCTCTATCTTAATATCCATTCACCCTCTGTGGGATTTTTGTTTTAAAAAGCCACCTGTGAAACATTTCAGCAAGTGCTTCAGTCAGTGCCGAAGTTGCTTGTCAGATGAAAGAGAAATTGTTAGTGAAAATTGAATATGTGATTAACTTATGGCATGAAGGAAATAAATAGCACACGGCTCTTGGTTCGACGCTAAAGTGGCATTCAAGAATTTGGAGGTCCCAGTGCCTACTCCTTTGTGTAAAAGTTGTCCTTTACAACCATAAAATTGTGTTGTGAAAAGATAACAAGGAAACAGTTATACAAGAGTGAAAGGAAGTTAATATACTGGTGTCATCTTTTGTTTTCTGCCGTGTTTTCCATTATTGTTCTTTCAAAGGGAGATGGAAAATAAGAGAGAAAGATAGATGAGAGTCAGGTTAGCAAGAAGAGAGTGGGGAGGGGGACAGAGGTAGGCGACAAAGGTGGTGACCCACAACGCTGATTGGATCAGACATGCTGTGGAATGTAGGAAGGAATATCCCGTGAGAATGGCTTTGTTGACATTTGTGGCTGGCTTTGGATTTTATTTGTAAAGTTTTGATTTTTTACAGGAGAATGAGAAAGGGTGTGGGAAAAGGAAAGATTTTTAACCCTAGGTTTGGATAGCAACACTTTCTTAAAGTATTTGAAATTCTGCTATTCAGTTTGAGCCAATTTCTCATCATTCCAAGATGATCGGAGTTTCAATCCCATGAATTTAAAAGGAGACTCTGTGCTCAGATTATTCCTGAGGGAAGGCAAGAAATGAACACTCAGATTTCTATCATGATGTATTTGGATTTATTTCACCTTAGAAAAGTCTCATAGAAACCTTCCCAGAAACCAGTGTACAAAATTGTTTTATCAGTGTAGGTTTCCCCAGCCCATAATCAGGGAGGATGTTCTTGCCTTATTTCTGTGTCTAATTAAATAGTTAATTTCCTATGAACAGCTTTCCTCTTCTATTTTTTTAAATCCTTTCACCCATTTAAAAAACAATTACCTTTGCCCCCAAAAGACATGAAAAACTGAATTGGAAATCCTTAGACTTGAATTCATAGCCCAATTTGGCTTCTAACTTACTTTATAACCTTGGGTGAGTTAGACTATCCAGCTTGCTGTAAGTGGAAATAACTAGGTCTAATTATCTCCAAAGTTCCTTCAAGATCTTATGTTATAGGAAATAAAAAAGTAACATAATCACCATTCATCACGAGAAGCAGCATGACATAGTAAAAAATGTATTGCTAAAAGTCAGGAGGCTGAATTCAAACCCTGGCTTTTATTTAGTTATGTGAGCTTTACAAATCCTTTAACCTGCACGAGTTTGTTATCTTTAAAGGGAGGGGGGACTGTCCCAGTGGATTTGGGAGTTAATAGGTAACATCCCTCATCCCAGCCCAAGTGTGGTGCCACCTGGGTGACACAGACACAGGAGCCACACAGCGGAGAGTATCCCCATCAGTTTCAGTGCGGGTAAACCTGGGTTGTAGGACATGGCTTGAGACCTGTGACCACCGTGGGCTTGCTACTACACCACCCTGCTCAGGCATAGGCGGAGGTAGACAAGTAGAAGCCACCCCCCGAAGGACAGACTCCTTCATGTGAGGGCACAGGCAGGCAGCTGGCAGAACCATGCAGTGCACCTGGGGAGCTAGGGCTCTGCTGAGAAGCAGGAGGTGAGGCCACGAGTGTCACCCCAACACAGTGGTCCCTAGGTCAGCAGGGGACCTACCAAATCAGAAACTCAGGGGGAGGAGCCCAGCAATCTTTTTGCACAAGCCCTCCACGTGATTTTGATTGGAGCTAGTTTGAGAACGATTGCTCCATTGGAAAATCCTCCACATGGAGTCATGAGGAACGGGGAAGAATGTTCCCAAACAGAGCACAGTTCCTGAGACTTTTCTTGGAACAGGTTTCTGACAACCTTGAGTCATGGCTCCTTCTTTCCTGCCGCTGATGCAGGTGCTTGGCTGGTTACTATGGCGACCCCATCATTGGGTCAGGAGATCACTGCCGCCCCTGCCCTTGCCCGGATGGTCCAGAGAGCGGGCGCCAGTTTGCCAGGAGCTGTTATCAAGATCCTGTTACTTTACAGCTTGTGTGTGTGTGTGATCCTGGATACGTTGGTGAGTCACATTGCAGACTTCGGGAGGCAAAAAGGAAGCAAAGGATGTGTCTTTATGAGTTCATTGTTAGTGAGGAAAAAAAGATTAAGAGTGAGCCAGTTAGATTCACTTTTACAGTGCTTAATTAAAACTTAAAGGAATCTGAAATAGAAAAGATGCCCTTTTCCTGTTTGGCATGTGAGGTAGTCAATTCGTGAGTGTCTGATAATGTTATAACACAATGGATAGCAAGCTCATTTAAATCCATAAACAAAACCTTATGAAACGCTTTTCTGTTATTAAAGAGCAAAAAGATTAATTTATATTTTACTTCTTCCAACTCCTAATAGAAGTGTCTCAAAGCAGTGTAGTGGCCCAGTAGTGGGCAGAGGAAAGAGAAGACTGTCATCTGAGGAACCGCTAGATACCCGAATGTATTCCTTCACTGTTTATTGTACTCACATTATCTGTCAAGGCTCAGTGAATTTAGCTAGTTGTGAAAATAAACTCCCTTTCATTTCATCCTTGAAGCCACTGTTATAAATACCAGTTATGCATAGTTCAGTAAATACTTTTTGCATATGATTTCAGGATTTCTTAGGGAAATAAGTTATCACTAAGGATCCTGTTTTTCAAGTTGCTCACAAAGGAGCAGTAATTTTTCAGTTTATGTGATCTGTGGGTTACTGCTGTAACATCAATCCGGGCTTTACCTTGTTTGACTGTTATTTAGCTCGCAACCTGCTCCACCTCTCTGTACTCACTGTGGCCTCCAAGGCAGCTGTGGCAGTGTTGGAGGCTACAAAATACTTCTTTCCCCCTACGACTCAAAGCCTGTTCTTTCCCCTTCGGCTGTGCTCATCCCAGGTTCTGTAAATAGCGCAGCGAAGACTCTCCAGGCGGGGATGCCAGTGGGCTGGTGAGCGTTTCATTCAACGTGCTGAAAGTCTTGTGCTTGGCTTTGTCGGACAACAGGCTCCAGATGTGACGACTGCGCCTCGGGGTTCTTTGGCAATCCCTCAGTCGCTGAGGGGTCGTGTCAGCCTTGCCAGTGCCACCACAACATTGACACAACAGACCCGGAAGCCTGTGACAAGGACACCGGGAGGTGCCTCAAGTGCCTATACCACACGGAAGGGGAACACTGCCAGCTCTGCCGATTTGGGTACTACGGGGATGCCCTCCAGCAGGACTGCCGAAGTAAGATGCGTGTTCGTCCTGCCCACCTTGTCAGATTAGGGTGATTTCTGCCATAGCTGAAGATTTTATCCTCCGAGCATCTCACTCGGGAAAACACTTATTCAGAGAGGTAAAATTACACTTTCAACAAAAGAAATATGAGAGACTGAATTTGTTTCCTTTATATCCTCATTTTCTGGCAGAACTGAAGTCTCAAGATGTGGCTCAGTGCCTGGGAGAGATAATTGAAAGGAAAAACTATGTAGCTGTCACCACGATAAACACCATCCAGCAGATATATTGATGTTACGTTATGACCCGTGAACTTGCTGGTCAGCTAGGACCTGGAGATCCTAAATACCCGCTCTGGTCCACACCTTTGCAATGGCTTTGATGGAGTAGAGCCTGCCAGATTAAGGAAAGAAAGAAGTAATGTCTCTAAGATCTCTCTTTTAGACCTCTTCATCTCTCTTATCAGGAGATCAGCCAGCATTTTCTCCTGCTGCAGCTGCGAAGCCCCCAGGCCCCTAGCTTTGTTTATACAAACATGCCTGGAATGTCAGGACCAGCGGGACTGGATTCCTGCAAGCCTTCCTAGCTTAAAGGGCTTCTACCTGTTATGTCTCACATGTTCATTACTGCTGTCCCCTGCCAAGAGTTTGAAATTATTAGATATCTCAATTCCCACTGGCATACTTTTTATTATTTTCAGTTAAGTCTCCAATTTTACAGTGATTCACCAGCATCTTGTTAAATCTGTGTATTTTGAACATACTTTTAGGCAAAATGTGTCATTGTGCGTATCTGCCTGGGAAATGTCAGAACTGTATGTGACGTCTTGAGGAATTCTAAAGAACAATAATTTAGATCTGTATTTTAATCACCTTCATCTCTTTTTACTTTTTTGCACTTTAACGTTGAGATCTGGAGAGGGAAAATCTTGGCCGTTTTAGCCATAGCTAACTTCTGCATGCCTGTATATTTGTGACTGTGACGATAAGTAAATGCAATGATGTTCTTTTTCAGAGTGTGTCTGCAATTACCTGGGCACCGTGCAGGAGCACTGCAACAGCTCTGACTGCCAGTGTGACAAAGCTACTGGGCAGTGCTTGTGTCTTCCTAACGTGATGGGACAGAATTGCGACCGCTGCGCACCCAATACCTGGCAGCTGGCCAGCGGCACTGGGTGTGAGCCATGCAACTGCAACACCGATCATTCCTTTGTGCCTTCTTGTAATGAGGTGAGGGGTTGTTGCCCGAGTGATGTCTTTATGAGCCCAGGTGACAGCTAGCTTATTCAGCAGCCTTGCTCTAATTATAGCAAGGCACCAAGACACACAGCTTGGCAAGCAGCAGGCGCTGGCTATCAGCCCTCATTTATCCCCCCTGGCTGGGACTACATAACTATGAGGTCCCCACCTGACGCATCCACAGCATTTCAGTGCAGAACCCCAGCTGTGGATGCAGACTCACGTAAAAATGGACAAGGGTGAGCCATTTCTCTTCAGTACCTGGCTGCTGAATCAGACATTTTCTTAGCTACTAGGCTTGAAAGGTACCAAAGAGCCATAGCCAGCATTGTTAAAACTGTCATTGTTTCCTGACACACGCTAAGAATGACATACTCCCTAAGTCAGGTGAGTCACATGTGGCTTAGGATTGTTACTGATCTGTAAGGATAAAAGGAAGAAACATACAAATAATGTGTAATGCGCTGTGAACCTGTCCAGACCCTGCTGCAGAAGAGCAGTTAGGAGATGCGGCATGGTGCTCGCAGCACCTGCGATCAGAGTGAGACTCCCTTCTCCTAGTCAGCACGTGGAGGCCTTCTCTGGCAGACAGTGCAGTCCCACTTCTAATTGGCAGCTAGGGGAAAAAACGACAACCGGCTTCTGCCCCGAAGCCCACTTGACCGAGGTCTGTGTTCTGGCCGCAGTTCACGGGGCAGTGCCAATGCATGCCTGGGTTTGGAGGCCGCACCTGCAGCGAGTGCCAGGAGCTCTTCTGGGGAGACCCCGACGTGGAGTGCCGAGGTGAGCGCAGGCATTCTTGTGTTGGCATTTGGTCAGGGTGGGGAGGCGGGAGTCTGCAAGGGCCTTCCGTAAACGGTAAAGTACACGACAAAGTAATTTGTCTATTAAAAAAACCTGTTTAACCACAAAAAAAATTAAGGCTGATCGTTTAAAAATATATGTAACAAATCTAGCCCTGTAGATAAGTACAGGTAGTAAGAGTGGATGCGCTCACTCTTCTGGCCCCACACCCCAGGGTTACGGCTGTTTGTGTCTACGTGCGTGCGCGCGCGCGCACACACACACACACACACACACACACACACACACACACGACAGACACAGAGCTGCTGTTTCTTAATGCTTTTAACCAAAATGGGACCATATGAACTGAGTATTTGTGCAAAGTAGTTTTTCCCCTCTCTGAACAGTATTTTGTGGCCAGCTTCCTGGCGCACATGCAGAGATAAATGGCTATTCTAGTAAGATCATTTGACTCAGTGGATCAAGGAGACTCTGCTGCCAGTTAAAAGTCTTGGCATATGTGCAGTAAGACAAGGTCCTCACCAGCGAGAACCGGAGGGTGATGTTGTACATGTACATGTTGTATGCGTTCTGTTCACCACAGCAAAGGGTATGTTATGGTAGGAGCTCCAAGTCCGTTAAATGTGAATAAAACCCAGATGCTTTCTTGGGCTTCAGGTAATGAAAAAAATAGGACTGTGAAGGAAAAGACATTTTCTTAAGAACAAAAATTTGTTAAAATCATGTGAATCATAAGTATTGCTTAATTTCTGTGCTGTTGCATTTTTATTTTTTTTTTTGACCTGGCAAATTATTTTTCAGATCTTAAGGCATTTACAGAAGAGATTTAATAGGCTGTTTCAACTATGTTCCTATTCTCTTTCCCACTTGATTTTCTTCTCTGTTTTAAATTTATAACTATGGATAGAGATTTTGTGTAGTATCTTATATGCTTTTTGGTATATTTTCTTTATTGCACAACTGAAATGGGTCCTTCTTGGACTTTAAGTTTTAAAAATGACCCTTTCCTGTTTTGGATAAAACTATAGCAAGAAGTAATATAGATCTTCAAGTTAGCAACTCATTCAGTATGTCCTATGGAAGGTTAGAAATCTAAAAACTATGTTTTCCTTCTCAGTGTAAACCCATCTCTTCCTTAACAGCAGAAAAACTTCAGTGGACAAAACCAAAGCAAATTGCATATAATTTGTTTTTTAAATTGAAGCTTAGCCAGAAGGGTTTGTACGGACAGATTAGATTGAGGTTTGTTACACAGTAGGGACGATGTTTGCTGTGTCAATAAACAAGAATTTTTTCATCTATCATTCTCCAGTCCAGATGTTGGTTCTCACTAAGATCTGACATTCTCACTTCCATCAGAAGGTACTGACATCCAATGGACAGGGTGCTCCACGATGTCTCCTGAATGCAACACCCTGCTTGAAATTAGGCTTTTCCAGGGCTGTAATCACTATTCTGTTAAATTCCTCAATCTTGTAATGCCCTGAGGGCTTGATCTTTCTGCAGATAATGGCTCTATCATTGCGTATACCCTGATTCTATCAGCATGTGTCATTGGCAAAATAACTTTCTCTGCCAAAGCTCTCTGACCTTTTGCTCCATCTTAGCTTTGTGAGCAGGAAAAGCCTGCTACCCAGAGTCAGAGTCAATCAGAGAATTGTTCATGTCGCGCTCAGAACTTTACCCCTCACCCTTTTATCTTTCCTTTAAACTTTCGCCTCTAAATCTGCCAGCAAAACTGTGGCTTATGGGAACCGTGTCAACTTGTTTAGGTCAAAAGTTAGATCCTGGTTTAGAAACTTCGCAAAGAGTGCTAGATTCATGGCATCAGTGTTCGCCAACTTTTTTGTTCATTTTATCCAGAAGAAAGGTCAGCTCCTTACGTAAGAAACTGATAATCAGAAAAAGCAAACAAGTAATACAAAATGAAAACTAAGTATTCTGCAAAGAAACATGGTTTTTATAAGGATAATGCATTGAAACCCTGCATGTATATTCCTTTCTTCTCTTCCCTTTGGCATTTCCTTTTTCTCTTTAAGATAATCACAGAATTTTGGTTAATGGAGAAGCTGCAAAGAGGATCTGGCTTTATGGTTTACCCATTGTGCTGGCAATCCTAATAGCTCCAGGGACGAAGAAAACCCATAGCAAAGAGCACAGGTCCTGGGGCTAGGCTGCCTGCATTCACTTCAAGCATATGGTATGATTGTTCCCAGTCGTCTTTCTGTACATCTATAGGTATTCATTATCCATATCAATCTCTCTGTATATTTTGAAATACATGCAGAATTTGTTCTAACTTAATCTCCTTCAGATCTTTCCATATTTATGACTCTAATATTATAACCCAAGTCTTCACATTCATTTAGCCCACTTCCAGCAAGAAAAAGTTGATTTCAAACCCTCCAGAGATAGCATAAGCTCCTCCCAGGATGTGGACTCAAGGGAAAATACCCTGAGAGAGATTGTCAGGTTCTAGATCTAGGGGTTCCATTCTCCCCTTGCTTTCCTACTCAATTATGTCATCTCTCCAACCTCATCTGTAGGCTTTTTTAACAGGGACTAAAGTCCCTTTCCCCGCAAAGTGTTACAATCTAGGGTGAAGGTATCTGACCTTGCTGCTAACTTGGGCAACTCGAAGTTATAAACTGTTGGTGCGTCTTTTAGGGTGTTAAGGTCTGCACCATCTCTCCTTTGTGCCTGTAGTGGCTGAGCTCTGGGGTAGGGACATTTGGAAATTTGGGGGGAGGGGAGAATTTTGGATCATCACCATGGTGGGACAGTTGCTATAGGCACTTGGTGTGCAGGAGCCAAGGATGATGAACATCCCACAGTGCTTAAGGCTCTCAGAGAATGCTTGGGCTTCTGGCACCCTGCAGAGGAAACTTGTTACCCACAAAGCACCCGGAGAGAGTGAGAATGATTTGTGTTACCAGTGTAGGAGTCCCATCACCAGCCACAGGGCCTTGTGCATGCAGGGTGGCAGTAGGAGCAGGACCAGTGTGGTCTGTCAGGGCAGGGACAGCGATGCAGAGGCAGACCAGGCTCAGGGTTCTGAGCATTCTGGAACACATTTGCAAATGGAAACAGGAGGATGAGAACTTGAAGAGACCAGGTCCACAGATCAGTAGGGACAAGAAGAGGTATCATCCAAAATTAGGTGGAAGTATGGGAAAAGAACATAAATTCTTTTCTCCAGTTATGTAACTAATTGCCAAATATGTTTTCAGTTGAAATGGTTTGTGAGAAGGGCACAAATTTCTCTTGTGCCATCTAGCTAACAATATGCTTATAGAAATACTTAGGTCATAGCTAAGTATTCTCCTTATGGAAAAAAAATGTAGTTATGTAAAACACAAATGAGTTAAGCCTCCAACTTACAGATTGTTGAATGTTCCCATTGTCCAGGCGGGTTGGGGCTGTTGGCCGATTGTGCCAAGTCTGAACAAGCCCACCACTGTGCTGGGGCCAAGAGAGAATCTCATCCACCCACCGCCAAACGTGCTGGAGAAAACAGCCTGGAGCTCTGCATTGTGCCCCCAAGGAGTCAAAAGGTCACATGAGGAATCTTTCTGTTGATTCATAGATAGCAAAGGGAGGGTGAATTTCCATTTGGGGCCTCTGGCTCTTTTGGAAAAGGCTAGTGTCTCTAAACCCAAGCAAACTGGGTTTAGAAATGTGGGCACAGATGAGAGGCTCTGGGTAGTGGCCATTTCCCCATCATGCTTGTTTCTCATTTCATATGCCTTTAGTAGAAAAATACAGTACGCTCCCTTGCCCACACGTTAATCTTTAGAATGCCTGTATTCTTTTCTCAGGTTGGGATTTCTTTCACAATCGCCCACCTTATTCTTTATTTCCTCTGTGACTCAGGAAATCAGACTTGATTCTTTAAGAACCATAAATACTGTTGTTAGTAGAGAGAAGTTTTGGTTTATATAATCCCAGTAACAGAATCTGTGTCCCCAGAAGTGATAGGCTACACCTGACGTGAGCAAACTATAGGCAGGGGTCCAAATCCAGCCCCCTGCCCGTGTTGGTAAAGAAAGTTTTATATTCACTTGTTTATGTATTGTTCGTGGCGACTTTTGTGCTGCAGTGCCAGAGTCAAGTACTCACGATGGAGACAGGTGGCCTGCAAAGCCTAAATACTTACTATGTGAACCTTTATATAAAAAGTTTCCCACCCCTGGGCTAGAGGTGCAGGCAGCTCATTTCTGCAGGTAAAATCATATTCTTCCTCCAACTTTCATTCCAAAATTAAAGTTATATGACCGAGGCTGAAAAAGGGAAGGGATAGGGAAGAATGTCAGAAAAAGAGAAATTATTTACATTTCCCTTGCTTTTAGCACAATGGAAATGCCTAGGTAAAGTATCAGTTAACCTTTTGGCACTGTAGCAAATCCTGGAGTCCTGTATTGCTTTGAGGCAGGTATGTGGCAGAAGAGAACCCTGTTACCTGATTATTCTTAGGATGCACCACTCTCTCTGTCCCAAAGCACACTTAAGTTTCCAAGGGAAAGGTGGATAAATCAACCCAGCTTGCGTGACCAGTGGTGCACAGTGGGGAGTGACCGTGGTGGAGAATGACTGAGAGCTGAATGAGAGGCACGAGCAGGCTACTGGGGAAATGGAGTACTTGAAGTAACAGAATAGCAGAGAGCGGGAAACAAGTGGTGCAGACCTTTTCGATTGTCAGAAGAGGGCAAGATGAGTAGGAACTGGAGTCATAGGGAAGCTTTCATGGAAAAGGTTAGATCTAGTGGCCATTTACAGAGAATCACTTTCTGGCATGTTGTATACATATTCTTAATTTTCTCCTTGGAGCAAACAGCCTATGGGGGTAAGTATCTCCATTTCACAGTTGACCAATCTCAGACTCAGAGAGGTTAAGTGACTTGCCCACAGATATACCTCGAGTGAGGAAGAGCTGGGCTCTGAAACCAGGCCGGTGTGGCCCAGTGTCCCTGCTCATTCCACAGGCATGCTGGGTCCTCGCTGGTAGCTGGTTATTTAGAGAGGAAATTATTGTCCGCATTAAAGGACAATAAGGACAGCGTGTAGCAGCAAGGCTCTGAGAGTTACCCTCAAGAAAATAGTCTTAGCTGGAGAGTCATGGGGAGATTTGGTTTCACCAAAGTGTGCAAAGCCTTAAATGGCAGGCCATCGAGGGTGGACTTTGTTCAATGGGCAGACGAAGTGTGGAGGAGGAGAGGGCAGGATATAAACCAAGCAGGAAAGTTAGGTCTGTCTGCTAAATAGGTACACAGACTGTTCTCCATTCTGGCATTGACGTGCTAATATTTTCCTCTGGGCCTCAACAGCTTTAAAATTGGTGCAATATCCTATATTTATCTCCCTCTTAGTAATCATGTTTTAAAGGATAAAACTTAGTAAAAATAGAGGAAACTTATTGGCCACAGAACAGAGAGTAGATTTATAGATGAAAATAGAATTATTACGGCTTGTCTCATTTTTAAAATGCTATTCTTCATCTTCACGATTTGTTCATCTTAAAGATCGGGCAACAACTTTTGCTATATATATACACTCTCCTTTCCAAGAGAAAGTTTTTGATTTTCTGCCATATAATCCCATTTCTTCAAGCAACACCGTGCCTCCAGGTCACTTGTACTCTGATCCCTTTCACACAGGAGAGGAGAAACCCCGTCGGACCTTGTCAGCTATAGCCTGCATAGTTGGTTTGTAGTTTTTTAGATCCTGGTGTGTGTGAGAGTTGATTGGAGAATCCCCTACATGATGTCAGTGTCCATGAAGTTTTAAATTGTCCAGTGTGAGCTGACCTTTCTGCTTCAGCCACGTTGAGTGCTGGAGTTTCACTCAAAGTATTCTTTGGGGGTCTTTTTATTATTTATTATATAAGGTTGTAAAAGTGGGCCTTCTAATACTTGCCTCCCAGGTGACCCTAAGAGATGCAATTCTGGAAATTCAGTAGGCAAAGAAGGAAGAACATGTCCATAGGAGCTTTAGCAGTTCTCACTTCAGTTTGAAATCAAAACCTGATGCATTTTAAAATAGTCATTTGGTGCCTTTCCAGACAGAACTCAGGACTGACTTTTTCAGTGATAAAACTGCAATCCAGTCATCTGTGAAATTTGACAATTCACTTTTCAGTTGGGGGAAAGGAATGTTGGCCAGTTCAGCTGAACTAGCTGTTGTCTTCTAGAGAGAGCTGAAGTTGGAATTCTTACCCAGACTAACCTCCCTTGGCCAGATAAGGAGGGAAGCCTTATCTGCTTTTAAAGTGCTAGTGTTGGGCTGGTGTTTTCCCCTCAAAGATGCCTGTGACAGAATGAAATGCCTTTAGAATGAAATAAGAAGTGTCTATCAGAGAAACTGAAATGTTTATGGAGGCTGGGCGTGATAGCTCACGCCTGTAATCCTAGCACTCTGGGAGGCCCAGGCAGGAGGATCATTTGAGCTCAGGAGTTCGAGAACAGCCTGAGCAAGAACGAGACCCCAACTCTACTAAAAATACAAAGAAATTAGCTGGACAACTAAAAATACGTAGAAAAAATTAGCCAGGCATGGTGGCGTGTGCCTGCATTCCCAGCTACTCGGGAGGGTGAGGCAGAAGGATCGCTTGAGCCCAGGAGTTTGAGGTTGCTGTGAGCTAGGCTGACGCCACGGCACTCTAGCCTGGGCAACAGAGCGAGACTCTGTCTCAAAAAATAAAAAAATGAGGCCGGGCGCGGTGGCTCACGCCTGTAATCCTAGCACTCTGGGAGGCCGAGGCGGGCGGATTGCTCAAGGTCAGGAGTTCAAAACCAGC
>CAUYRT010033689.1:0-10954 GCA_963574885.1 Lepilemur ruficaudatus | reverse complement strand
GCTCATTTTTCTATATATATCTTTAGTTGGCCAATTAATTTCTTTCTTTCTTTCTATTTATAGTAGAGACGGGGTCTCACTCTTGCTCAGGCTGGTTTCGAACTCCTGACCTTGAGCGATCCGCCCGCCTCGGCCTCCCAGAGTGCTAGGATTACAGGCATGAGCCACCGCGCCCGGCCAATATACATTGTTTTTAATCAAAGATAAAGGAATAAAATGTTCATGGAAGGAGGCAAACTAAAGATAGTTAATTTATATCCTAAGAATACTTTCAAATAACTCCCATTAACAAAATTTTAAAGTTTTATTTTATACTGCTTTCCATCTCAAAAATGACTTATGTGAAAAGTTCCTAAAAATAATTTTCATTCAACACTAAATAGAAACCTGAATGGCAGAATTAGCAAAGCACGAAGGTTTTTGTTTGTTTTTGGTAAATTTTTCCACCTGTTTTTGTGTCTCTCCCAGAGCAAGTATAGGTGAAATAGTTCCAGACCAAGGTGGCTCCTTGCAGCTCATCACTGCTAAGCGCCAGATTTTAGCAGGGAATAAGTACTTTTTGTAGTCCTGACTTCCTTTACTAAACCTTTGAAGCACTTAATGTGAAATTTCAACTCCCAGTTGAAATTGCTCTGTGCTGTTCAATACAAACCTGACATTCTAGGTCCCCAAATCCAGTTTTAAGTGCTAGGCAAAATTCTTTGTGCTTTATTCCAGTAGAATTAGATTGACCAAAAAAAATTCAATCTCAATGTCCTTTCTACTGTATTTCAACTGTGTTATAAATTGAAAATGCAGTTCATAATGCAATTTTTCTGGAAAAAATTGAGGAAAAGTAAATTTATAATGATTTGCCACTTAAACATGCCAGCTTTCAGGATCGCCAAAGTCTTAACACAACAGAGGTTTTGTGTTTGTATGTGTGTGCTGGGTTTTGTTTTTATCTGTTTTGCTATGATTTAGAATTATTTTGTTACCATTAACAATATTTTCATGTGTAATTGAAAACAAAATTTTCCACAAACTCTCATTTTGTTTTAATTGCACTAGTGAATTAAATACACTAAAAGAAAAATGGTAAGTTTAAATTTATCAAATGTACTCTATTTATTGACTTATTTTCTGACAGTAAGTAGTTATTTCTGCTTACACCTTTCAACAATTAAAAATAATTCACCCCTGTTAAAACTTAAACTTTTGCTGGGCGCAGTGGCTCACGCCTGTAATCCTAGCAATCTGGGAGGCCGAGGCGGGCGGATTGCTCAAGGTCAGGAGTTCGAAACCAGCCTGAGCAAGAGCAAGACCCCCCCGTCTCTACTAAAAATAGAAACAAATTAATTGGACAACTAATAGAAAAAATTAGCCAGGCATAGTGGCGCATGCCTGTAGTCCCAGCTACTCGGGAGGCTGAGGCAGTAGGATCGCTTGAGCCCAGGAGTTTGAGGTTGCTGTGAGCTAGGCTGACACCACGGCACTCTAGCCCGGGAAACAAAGTGAGACTCTGTCTCCAAAAAAAAAAAAAACTTAAACTTTTGAAATGACTGATTTATATGAGTTTTTACTTAAGATACTCTATTTTGGTCACTTTTTTTTGATGTTCAGCATAATTTCATTTGCAATGACAATTTGCAAACATAAAGTCAGTAGCTTTTCTAAATTAAAGAATGAATGACATTTAAAAACAACTTTGTTAATGATAACATCTTATTCTTCTATTACAGAAATGCTATGCTATTGAACACAGGAAATTAGGGTTTTTTGGAGGTTAAATAATTTTAGTTAGCAACAATCGTGCCTCGGATAAACCTCATTGGCTACGATACTGCCACTGTGCAAAGCTTGTTAAAATAATCTTAAGTAGTCAGGATTTTATGACACCAGCATAAGGAATGTATTTATATATATATATAAATTTAATATAATAGTTTGTAACATCTTCATTCTTTAAAACTATTTCACCAAAAAGTACCATTGATTTCATCAAAGGGCAAAGGGCCACAGCATTCAAATAGAGACTCATGAGTCTGTCTAGGAATGGTAACACATGCAACATATGATCCCACGGACCTCTGCCAGAGCTAAACATAATTTCTTAATTATGACTGACATTTGTAGTTCTTTTTCTTGGAGGCCTTGGTTTAAAAAAAAACTTGTAACTTAAGTATTTCTTTATGGGGAAACTTTGGAGTTAGAAATGCCATACTAGGTCAGCCCAATGACCATCCATTCCTATAGTCCATATTTTCTGGTGACCCAAAAGACATTTCATGAAGAACATAACTGCCTTCTTTGACACCAGCCTCAGAAGACTAGGTATACATCTCATATATCCTCAGCTTCTATTGGTAACTCAATATTGATTGAACATCTTAGAATTTTCTTTAGCCCCTTCTCAAATCTATTTATATACTATATATTTACATGCATATTTTCTATCACAAATTCTACATAGTTAATATAATCTCAACTAGGAGTACTACTTGGATGATGTACTCTTGTAGGTCTTTATATTTGTGTTTACAACTGTTTCTTCAACCTTCAAGCCACCTAGTGGAAAGGGGAAGAGAGAGGAATCCTGATTCCAGTATTTGTTGTACATACGCAAATCTGTCCTAGGTTTACCTTCTCATTTCCTCTTTTTATGAAATAACTTGTATTTTAATTTTAAAAGTGAAATAGAGAAATTTGGAAAATAAATAGAAGTCATTTTAAAAATATAAGTCAACTGTAATCCCACCCAACCAGAGATAGCCACTGGTAAAGTCCTAGTATATTTAAATCCAATCTACTCTCTGTGCATATGTGTATATATGTGCATAAACATACTAGTCGTAGTTAAACTAGTCATAGTTTTATAGTCATTTTTATCCAACAGTGTATGTTGTGTATTTTCCCATGTCTTCAGAATCTATTAAGCTCCGGTGGTATTCATTCCTTCTCTTTCTTTATCTTTCTGTACTAAAATTTGAATTTTTAAAATCAATCTTTAAGTATGCTTGCTTTGTTCAGATTTGGAATTATTTATATCTCAAATGATATGTTATTTGTCTGCATATTCCATTGAAGTGCAATATAGTCTTCCCAAGATTTGTTTGTGTCTCCTTCGGTTTAACATTGCCTGATTTGTGGAAGTCTTCCAAAAATATTTAAATTCTGTATGGCATTTTTTAAAAACCATACTCAATATCTTTCAAAATGTATTCTGTGCAGAAAATATTAACCAGAAGCCCTATTACTGTTTTGACTTTAAAGTTTTGTTTTCATTCACATAAAGTAATAGCTATTAAATCTCTAGTTTTTAAAAAATTTCATTCTTTATAATTGCATGTAGCAACTTCAAAATATTTATGATTGTGTGAACATTTTACATTTTACTCTCCAATCTTACCTCTTGTGTCCATTTTTTAGGGAAACATCTCAATGATGTATTCTTTATAATTTTCAACTTAATTATGCATATTATTTTTCTTAGAGTATATTTTTATCAACCACTGCATGGCTTTAGATTGAGAGGATAGCACAATAAAAATAGTCTATATGTGACATTTTTCTAAGAGACAGTTATTCTTCCTTCAAAATTCTAAAAACTTTATCAGTCAAACCATAATCATTCAAATTCAATTTAGAATAACTGTTTCTAAAGCTAAGTAGCAATCATAATAGATTATATATGTATGTGTGTGTGTGTGTATATTTGACCTGTGTCTGGTGGCTGGGTATTATGTCATTGATCTTCCACATATTCCCAGGACTGCTATAAATTTAAGTGGAGAATGTGATATTTGTGTAATAATAACTTCATATTCTCAGAGGTCATTATTTAAAGGGGGGCACCACTACTGAAGAAGGAAAATGGTTATTAATAGGCCTCCAATATTATGAAAGGAATTTTTAAAGTTAAAGACTATAGTAATTGCTCTGTTTGATACCACAGAGTGTTGAAACTATGGAGAACTCTCATTCCCATTCCCTGGCTTCAGTACATAAAAGATTATTCTGTTTAGTATTTCTATATATTTTCATTTATTTTACATTGTTTAGTCTATGTATTTATATGCTTATTTTCTATCACAAATTCTATGTGTATATTTTATCTATACTTCATTTGTATATATATCCTAACATAATTGAACATTTATAACAAGAGGCCTTTGAAGTTTTCTATACAAACACGTATTTCACAGCTCACTTCTACTCTCATTAATCTATACCTTCAAAACTTCAAGCTACATTGATCTCTCCCTTTCCTGACTAATTCTGAAAAGTATTGTCTGTATCATATATTTTAACGTTCTATTAAATTCAGTTTAGGATTTTGTTATATATTTGACTCCCATTTAACAAACGTGTGTTAAAAACATGCAGACATATTAATCCATACCCCCTTATGCATTTTCCCAAAAAAATAATGTTATAAAATGGTAAGTATAGTCCCCAGAAAGTTTATTCAACACATCATGTAGCAAAATACTATATATCTGTGATGGCAAATAGTAAGAATATAGTATTCTTACAGTGTTAGGAATTAAAACACAGCAACCACAAAGTACATTAAAAGTACGAAGCTGGAAATATTGATAATTTTGCATCATTCCCAAAGTTGCATCCCTCAGAGCCCCTTTCCATGATCCTGATCCAATTATGTTATTCATGAGAAATTTTAGTTAGAATATACTTCTAATAGATAATGTAACGGTAGACGATTTTCCTTTTTTGGCTTAAATAAAATAGATTTATCTGAAATAAGCCACTAGAAATGTTTTAAATGCAGGCCTGGTACAGTGGCTCACGCCTATAATCCTAGCATTTTGGGAGGCTGAGGCAAGAGGATCGCTTGAGGTCAGGAGTTCAAGACCAGCTTGGGCAACACAAGCAACATAGCGAGACCCTATCTCTACAAAAAACAGAAAAATTAGCCAAGTGTGGTGGCTCACCAGCTCCTTGGAAGGTTGAGGCAGTAGGATCTCTTGCGCCCAGGAGTTTGAGGTTGCAGTGAGCTATGACACCATTGCACTCTAGCCCAGGCAACAGAGCGAGGCTCTGTCTTGAAATTTAAAAAAAGAAAATTCAATGCATAATAAATACACTGAATAGTTTCTATAGATCTAATTTTATCTCTAAAGTTGCAATTTTTCATTTTTAACTTTGAAACATACACATCTGTTCATCTTAGTCACCAATAAATCTTTGAGATTTATTGTGATCTTCAAGATAATGATTCCTTTAGATATTAAACTATATTATTTAATATATTCTCCCTTCTTTGAAAATTGCATATTTGATTTGAATGTTTTGTAAATAGGAGTATTTTTAAATGATTGCCTACTACAGTAGGACATTATCAGGTAAAATGTTCATCATTTATTCAGCATTTCTTAAGTGCCTACTATGTATTATATTAAGCAATGTGGAATACAGACATAAAACAAGACTTGCCTAATAAGGGACGAAACAGGAGTTTGAACTTAGGTCTTTTGACTATCAGACTTACTACTATAAAACAATGCAATTTTACCTTCTATGAGATAAACTAAAATAATGGTATTAAGATCACATGTTTTCTTTCACCAAGATTCAGTTTGCCTTGTCAATGTCTTATATAATGAATATTGATTTCAAGGGAATATAGAATATGCTTCGTATCAGGCTAGAGGATAAATTTAAAGCACAATTCTTTGTCAAGAGTATAGTATATTCTGTGTTTTTTAAATAATTTATTTCCAGTTTTAAAAACAGTTATTTGTGGCTTTAGAATTGGACTTTAAAAAGGCTGTTGTAAGGAACTTTATCTGAAGAATGCTACATCTGAAAAGGAAAGTAGGACACAGAAGAACTATGGACCAAAACTATGCATTCTGAATTGAAATAACCAAATTATAAAGCTGTAGGGAAATTCTGAGCCTAAAAATTAATTCTGAAAAATAAGTACTGCTTCTTAATCAGGTTAAATATTTAAGAGATATTTTCCCACTTTTAAAAGAGGTTGAAAACAGCATCTAAAGTTCACATATTCCCTTCAAAATGATTTACACATGGCATAGTATAAAAGGTACTTAATGGATTCTGAAGCATTATATTAATATTTTTTCTTGTAGCACATACATAATTGGATACCAAAGTAAGCTATTTTGAAGCTATTTAAATATATCTACTTTCTATAAGATAAATGTTGGATATTTATATCTCACCAAGAATTAAATTAACTTTATAAAAATTCACAAAACGGAGTGCTTCCTTGTATCCCCTGCCTTTTTGATACCTTTGATGTTAGTGTTAAATGTCTATAGTCACATGGTTCAGCTTGGGCTTTATGCAGGAAAGCATAAAAATCCTTTATTGCAACAAGCAGTGGGGCATCAGCGCTTTTTAACCGTAGCAATCTCTATGCATTTATGGAACTGTGAGAGTGCTTAAGTTTAGACTCAGCTTGAAATTAAAACGATACAAACTACTAAGAAGCCTGAATGTACCTATTTTAACAATTTTCTCACCAATTTATAAGGCTTTCTCTGCTTCTAAGGAAACTAATGTTATTATTTCTCTGTGTTCTATAAGTCCTCGTTTCAACCGAAAATAATGATTTTGTTCATATGCAGACAGTTTATTAAGATGAATTTTCAAGGATTGGTTTTTCACTTGTAGAAATGCCACTCATCAATTTGCACTTTTCCTCATATTGTATTTTCTTTCTTTAGGACTATTTCATGTTTAAGCATTACATTTATAGCCCAATTAGAGTACAAAGTAACAAGAGAATAATGGTAAATTTGTAAGAACAGAATAGAAAAACAGAGGCTTCTACAGGATTTTATCAGGAGATTTCAAGAGCCTTAGTAGTTAATTGACCTACCTAATGAGATGAAAAATAGATTATGTTGGGAGAGAGGCAGTTAATGAAGCAACCCTAGAAATTCTCTACGCTAAAATAAAAATCCTTGGCAACTAAGCCTTTGGCAAATTGTCCTTCATTATGTAATTATTTATCTGACTTTTATGTAATGAATAAAAGCTGTACTTAACGCAGATGTTAAAGTAGGTTGTAGACAAGAAAATTATATGTTATATTGCCTTTATTCCACCTTTGCCTGTAACAATAGTGATGTATCTATAAAGTTTAAGTTCCATAGTTTCTGCCCTTTGATTATTCAATATCTTTATTGTATATGCTAAAAAGGATAAATGTATCTTCGTGAAAAAATAATTGCGATGCTATTCTTACTCTTAAATTTTGGTTGTTCTTATATAACTAATTGGTCATAGAATCTTTATTTTTTTTTAACTTTGAAAACATTATGCTAAATGAAAGAAGCCACACACAAAATGCCACATTTGCATGATTACATTTGTAGGAAATATTCAGAATCAGAAAGCAGATTGGTAGTTTCCAGGGACTGTGGGGAGAGAGGTATGGAGAATGATTGCTAAATAGGTACTAGGTTTCCTTTTGAGATGATAAAAATATCTTACAACTAGATAGAGGTAATGGTTACACAGTATTACCAATGTACTAAATACTACTTAATTGTAAACTGTAAAATGATTAATGCTTAATTTTATGTTATGTAGATTTTACTTCAGGTTTTAAAACTGTGCCTATAAGAATTCAAACAGCATGCAGTTTACTCCCTTATTTTACATATTATAATATGTAAAATAAGGGAGTAAATAAGGGAGGCATACATATCAACAAAAGACACAACAAAATAAGTATAAATAATTACAAATGACTGTTATGAAGAAAATAAACAAAAAGGACAAAATGGATAAACATCAAAGATTTCAGCCATAGGCTTGCCTGAAAAAGTTACTTGTAATGTGTGTGACCTTGAACCCATGTCTGGGCCTCAGTTTCCTTTGGTGACATGGTTTTTATTCTCTCTTCCTCTTTTCCTATCCCTTACTCTTGGAGTCTCCAGAGGTGAAATTTGAAAGTGCTCATGCTATACCCCTGTAATATTCTGAAATTAAAAAAAAAAGAAAAGAAATAAATAAATACATTTTATTTAACTAGTTAAAATTGAACTCCCTCTACAGTCTTTCGCTAACTATAAATTCAGAATAATTATCTTCCTTTTCTTGGTAGAAAATGATCAATATAATTTTACTATTTTTATTTTTCTAGCTTAATATTCCTGTAATATTAGAGTTGAGGAAGCCCTGGCTTATGAAATTCTAATCCAGTATTTCTCTGGTCATAGTATCTTTAAGTAACTGAAGGTTTAAACATGAGTTCAGAAGTTAATTTTAAAATGATAAAAGTAATGACCGAAACATAAGGGGGGAAAATGAGAAGCTCTCCAAGTTCTAAAAGGAAATTTAATTCCTTATATAATAGAGATAATTTAACCTGTAAAATAGAAATACTAAAAGTAATGTAAAGGAGGCACTCAATCCTATATAATGTTGATTCATAGAGGGCTAGGAATTTTTTTAAGTGTTTATATTTTAGGGAATCTAATACCAATTGATTTTTATTTCAGAACAAATAAAACTCCCTTCTCTCAATTTGTACTGAAGGGCAGTTATCTACACACAAGATTAAATAAATGATTAATTCTAGACATAAGTTGCTGCATAGCTATAAAAAAGATACAGAGGTGAAGCAGTAAACCCTACTAATTTGACAAACCATGTGCACTAATGATTGGAAATTCTAATGAAAATGAACAGATTAGGGGATGGGAGGGAAAAAATAGAGAGAGAGAGAGAGTTTATTGGTCAGTCACTATTTTTAAATGTCACTAAAGGTTACATTTTAAATCTTGACCAATCTAGCCATTAGAATGAGCTAGAGAACAATGACTTTTGCCCTGAATGAAACCAATTTGTAGTGATGCAAGGGAGATTTAAATTAGCCTAAGGTGCTTGCCACTGTTGAGTAAATATTTTAAAATTTTGATTTGGTAACTATTTCCTGTATCCCTAACCTAAGAGAAAATAACACATTTTCCTATTAAATACACTCCATATTTCCTTATGACTTCCCAACATTTTCTTTTCCAGAAGACCAAGTCTTTAATTTACAAAAAGCCATATTCACAAGTAAAAAGTCTTTTAAGACTATATCTAAGAAAACTTGGTAAGGAAGTGATGTAGGTAGTGACTAAAATTATGACATAGTAAGCATTCTTTTACATCAGTGTTACCAAGGAGTTGTAGAACCACAACAGTACACTTCATTTGGAGGACTTGCCTTGCTTCAAGAGGTCTTCTCTTGAGTATCCTCTTCCTCAACCTTCAAAAGAACCAGATTTTTCTTTCCGATTTTTGTCCAAGTATTTATGGAATCAAGATTTGGACAATTACATCATATTCTGTTAATTGGTGCCATCTAAACATGAAGTATTTGAACCTGGAAAGTATTTTATGTTTATACATTTGGGTTTGAAGATTTGGATTATGTTTAGATATTCGGTTTTAGTTATCTGAGAGAGTTAAGGTAGATAGCTATGTTTTTATTATTTGTAAAGGGATTTAGTTACTTCTTAAATCTATCTAAGCAATATGAAGTCTTATTTGGCAGTTAACATCATAGATTAGAAATCAATTGTTTGAACTTGATCTGAGTGGATCAAATAACGAATGACTTGTTTAAACCATTCTTCATGCTGTGAAATGGAGCTATCTTTGCCTTCATATGCATGAGGAGTGAACAATCATGTAAAAACCCTTGACTCCAAATTTTATACTCTCATTTATGAAGATCAATGGTTATTTTGAAATGTTGTCATAATTTCAGTTAAGTAAACATTTCTACAGAGAAAAATTAAAATGGCGTTTCTCAGGAGTATTTCATTAGGTTTTGTCATTTAAAACCATGACTTCATCTGATTAAGATTTCATTTTCTTTTTAGAAACATCACTTATTGTGAAAGCCAATCGTTTTAGATATGACTGAAGACGGGCTTGCACCTGCTGTTACTGAAATACCTCCTGTAGCTCCCATTATCGATGGGAGTCCCATGCACCAGGTAAGGGTAATTCTTTTTTTATTATTTCAGCATATTATCAGGGTACAAATATTAAGGTTACATATATTGCCCTTGCGCCTCTCCCTGCTCGAGTCAGAGCTTCAAGCGTGTCCATCCCCCAGACGGTGCACATCACATTCATTATGTATGTATATACCATCCCCTCCTCCCACCTCCCATCTGCCCGATGCCCAATGAATGTTATTCCTATATGTCCACTTAGGAGCTAATCAGTTAATACCAATTTGCTGGTGAGTACATGTGGTGCTTGTTTATCCATTCTTCAGATAAACTTCACTTAGTAGAATGGGTTTCAACTCTATCCAGGAAAATACAAGAGGTGCTATATCACCATTGTTTCTTATAGCTGAATAGTACTCCATGGTATACATATACCACATTTTATGAATCCACTCATGTATTGATGGGCACTTGGGTTGTTTGCACAACTTTGCAATTGTGAATTGTGCTGCTATAAACATTCGAGTGCAGGTAGGTGTCTTTTTTATAGAGTGTCTTTTGTTCTTTTGAGTAGATGCCCAGTAATGGGATTGCTGGATCAAATGGTATCCAGCAATGAGGTATCTCCATATTGCTTTCCACAGAGGTTGTACTACTTTGTAGTCCCACCAGCAGTGTATGAGTGTTCCTGTCTCTCCGCATCCAGGCCAACATTTATTGTTTTGGGACTTTTTAATAAAGGCCATTCTCTAATGGCCAAGAAACATATGAAAAAATGCTCAACATCTCTAATTATCAGGGAAATGCAAATCAAAACCGCAATGAGATATCACTTATGTCCAGTGAGAATGGCCTTTATCAAAAAGTCACAAAACAATAAATGTTGGCGTGGATGCGGAGAGATAGGAACACTCCTACACTGCTGGTGGGACTGCAAACTAGTGTAACCCCTGTGGAAAGCAATATGGAGATACCTGAAAGCGATACAAGTAGATCTACCATTTGATCCAGCAATCCCACTA
>CAUYRT010033685.1:0-42834 GCA_963574885.1 Lepilemur ruficaudatus | reverse complement strand
CCAGAAAGAGGTTCAAGACCTTAAAAACAATAAAAACATGATTACAATTTCGCCCCAGTGAAAAGAAGCACAGGTTATGATCACTTATTCCTCTAAGTGTAGAGAAAACTATAAATTCTTTCTTTTTTTCTTTCTTTCTTTTTTTTTTTTTTTTGAGATAGAGTCTCACTCTGTCACCCTTACTAGAGTGTAGTAGCATGATAATGGTTTGCTGCAACCTCAAATTCCTGGGCTCAAGCGATCCTCCTGCCCCAACCTCAGAGTAGCTGAGACTACAGGCACGTGCCACCATGCCTGGGTAATTTTTTCTATTTTTGGTAGAGATGGGGTCTTGCTCTTGCTCAGGCCTGTAAATTCTAAAACTAGATGAACAAGAAACACCATAGCATAGTGATGAGAAGTTGGGTGATGTGAATTTGTGGCCTGGGTCAATAGCTACTTACCTATATATACATCCTTGGGCAAAAACATGATTTCTACTGCTTTCAAGTACTCCCATTTGTAAAATGAATAAGTTGAATGAGCTGACCTATGGTTTTGCTAAGTTTAAAACTGTATCAGTAGAAGAAAGATTTACATATGGACTATACAAGAATGCTAAACTTAAAAATCATTAATGTTTGCAATTATGCATTTAAATGTATTCTATAATTTCCTTTTTGATAAACAGAGATATTAAATAAGAAGTTAGTTGAAAAATAGCCATTATGACTCAGAATGAAGATTAAGGGTTTAACATAGGCATTGACACTAGTTTTCTTAACTTACTGTATTTCTCATACCCCCCTGTGACTAATTAGAACTGTTTTTGAATAATTCCTAATATTTCCACAAGACTGGCACATTAATGTCCACACATTTGGAATATATATTTCTACACTATAAACAGTAACACTTCAAATTTGAGAGAGAGAAGGATTGATCAGTTATTCCATTAGTACAATCTCAGGCATCGTTAGCCATGCTTTGTTATGACTTGGAGTCACTAGAGAACTCACCAATTCAGGTTGACTAATGCACCTGCCATATGACATAGGGTGACTGCATGCTATAGACCACAAAAGGGCAAGGAAATGGCACAATCATTATGAACACTTAAAGGCACCACTTTGTAGTCCTATACTGGGAGGTAATGTTGGGCTTTCTCTCTCTTTCTCTTTTTTTAGACTTCCCTCTTCCTTGGTTCTGAATTCGTAAAACATTTCCAACACATCCTTTTAGGCCTGTCTTCAGTATGATACTCTATTGCAATTCACAAAATAAATGTGATGAAATAATTGACACAATGGAATTGGGTATAAAAATTGTAGGGTCACTGTTAATATTGTCATGTTTTCTAAGTGAAAATATAAGCATATCCAAGGTAAGAGACTTTTTAAACTAATAATCATTCAGGGGTTTATTTTTTTTTCTAAACAAAATGGTCACCATTCTATTATGCTCTTAATATTCTGAAATACATATCTTAATTGGGTACCTACCACTAGGTTTCCAATGACCATGACCATCATGAAGACAGTAAGGCACATGGCTTGACCAGCGACCTCCATACAGTCCCACATGGTCTCTATCCACTCTCCACACAGCACGCGGAACACAATCAGGAAGGAGTGGAAGAAGTCATTCATGTGCCAGCGTGGAAGTTCACAGTCACTGGAGATCTTGCAGACACAATCTTTGTAGCTCTTACCAAACAGCTGCATGCCGACCACGGCAAAAATGAAGACGATGATGGCCAAGACCAGGGTTAGATTTCCCAGAGCCCCCACTGAATTGCCGATGATTTTTATCAGCATATTTAATGTTGGCCAAGATTTTGCCAACTTGAAAACTCGGAGCTGGAAAATAAAAAATTAATATATATTATTATGATCTTTAAAAGCATTACATATATTGAGATTTACCAAGAATGATAATCAAAATTGATTCTCTTACATCTGCCCTACGCTAAACCTCTCAGGCTCATCGTTAATTTTTGGGCCTCCTAAGAAGAATTTGGTTTTTCCATATTTTAACCATTTAAATCATTTTATCTGAGAGTGAATTGTTAATGATTACTTGGGGCCCAATAGTTCTTAACTTGTTGTATGAACATGGCTCTAAGACATACCATGCCTGACATTAAATTACTAACATCTGAATCTGAACCATCTCTGCTGAAAGATATTCATTTGTCAATAGTGTGCAAAGTAACATCATCTTGAGCCCTGATATAAGTAGAGAAAAAAGTTTATTATTCATTAATGCTCCTTTAGGCACTGATATAGCTATATGTCCCTGCATTGAAAAACTTGGGATATTTCCCATGACTCTAAAATTATATCCCTGATTTGCACGGGTATATAAGGGAATTTAATGGGCTATTTAGTAATCATACAAACTTTTTATTCTTTGATTTTTAGAAGGTGCATATTTTCCAGAGGTAGAATTAGGAAAAGTTTCTGCATGTACATTTTGTATCTGATTGTCATCCACTGCTACAAAGAGATATTTTTAAATTAAAAGGTGATGCATTTTCATTAAAGAATTTTCTTTGATCTGGAAATATTAATTGTAACAGTCTCTAGAAACAATAATTAGAGGATAGCAACTGAATAATATATTAAACTTTACATGACCATGCTCTTTGGAATAAAGGTTTTGGTAACTAAGTGGGAATAATTTTTTTCCATTTAGGAGCTGTTTTTGACAATGTAAATATTACACAAAAACTTAAAATGCTAATGGTTGCATGGTAAAATCTATGACAGTAGTAGGCAAGAACGCTGATTATAGGAAAGGCTTTTGTGCTTGTTACTCTTTTGTTTTGTTTTTTACCAATCGGAATGAACGAAGAACTGATAATCCTTCCACATTGGCGAGTCCAAGTTCTACCAGGCTAAGCGTCACAATAAAACCATCAAAGATATTCCAGCCTTCTTGGAAATAATAGTAAGGATCCATGGCAATAATTTTCAGAAACATTTCTGCTGTAAAGATCCCAGTGAAAACCTGAGATGACAACAAAATGACTCTATTTCCATCAGGTAATGATAAAGTCCATGATGTAATATGTGCTCTTAGAACATAATGCTTATGCTACTTTCCCCATGATTCTATTACTAACTTAAATTTATATAGTAATTTATAGTTGATGAAAGATTCTCATGTACATTATTTCATTTTATTCTCACGGAAATTCTAGTAAGTGAATAATGCAGGTATTATAGTTGTCACTTTATAGATGAAGAAACTAAGGTCTTCAGATAGGCAAAGTAACTCTATTAATATCGTATAACTAGAAAATGGCAAACCAGAATTTGAGTGCAAATCTTTTTTTAAGTGTTCTTTCCATTACAGCAAACTGCCTTTTCCTTCAGACTTCATACACCACAAGTACTAGCAAGGTTTTGTTCATGAACAGTTTTATTTATCTATAAGCTTAGTCCCATTTCCCTTAAATCAGATAGAGTTATTATACATGCTTACCTATTCTTATAATATATGTATTACTATTGTCATTATTTGTTATGCACAAAAAAATTTATTTCCACAATATAAGTAGCAGAGCTTTAAAAGTATAAATAATACACTGCAGGATGTTATATATGTTTTTGCTTTTTACCATCAAAAATCCTAAACCTCAAACCAAATATTGTGGAAAAAACATACATTAGATAGCTCTTTCTTATAGCAAATAAAAGCTAATATTCCTAAATTGAACCAACTGGTAAACATTTTAATGATTTATGGTCTTTTAAGCACACACACAAAAAGAATTCGGTGGCAACTTTCACCAAAAATGGCCTTGCTAACCATATAATACACAAAATGCACTAGAGGTTTTTAATATTTCATAGTTTTGATATAGAATAGATGGACAAAACAATACATATACTACCTAGATCCTGGAAGCAGAAAACTTGGAGACATTTTTGATTTGTTAAATTTTTTCTTGCAACGGTGATGACTAAGGAGGGTAAGAAGGTCCACAATTTTATTTTAGCCTTCTACAGCAAATAAAAATGTAATAATATCATTTCAGAAAGTGTGTTTTTAAACTATGAGCTACTTCTGCATCTTGAGAAAGTTGTAAATATCACTATTGACTTTTCAAGTAGTACTGCAGGCCTATGCCTGCTGTTTTCCTTCTCAGTTTTTGCACAGACATTAAGGCCATTATTTTTGGTAAAAAGTAGGGTATAGCCAACTAGATACAATTCCCATTTGGGGGATGGGGGTCAAGAGACAGGAAGGGTGGTTGAAATACTGCTAAAAGCTATTGTAAACATTTCTCAAACAGAAAATTTGAAGACTATAACACATTTACCTTCCAACATGCTTACCAAGTTTCCCACTGTAAGCACATGATTGAAATGTGCTGTCATGGGATAGTGCTCCATGGCCATGAAAAGAGTATTTAAGACAATGCAGATGGTGATGGCCAGGTCCACAAAGGGGTCCATCACGACCAGGTTGACAATATGTTTCACTTTTAACCAATATGGAGAACAGTCCCAGATTAAGAATATGTTGGAAAATTTATACCAACAGGGTGGGCACTTCTGCCTAGACTCTTCAAGTTCTAGATTTAAAAAAATAAGAACAACCACCAAAAAATATTTTTTACATATATATATATTTGTTTCAGACACATTAGACATATTTTTGGTAATCAGCACCTTTTTATTTGCAACAGAGTCAACCTTTTTTGTACTTGTCAAAAAAATTACAAAATTCATTCTAAGACTTCCAAAGATATTTCATGAGACATACGCACAGAGCAGAGGTAGCAAAGGATAGTTTTTTCTCTTATGTACTGACACTGGTTCAGCACTTAGACTCAAGTTAAGTGAGTGGACTTTTAAATGAAGTCTCAACAGGAACATGGTTTGGGGTAGTGTAGATGCTGTGTGTAACCCTATGTTAATGACTGGCTATGCTGTCAACTTCCGGTTATAAGAGTTAGGGTAGGGGTTGATGTGATATAAGAATCATTCTATAAAAAAGACATGTTTTTAATTTGTTTTTATTTTGTGGAAATGACCTCCTACTCCTCTCCAATCTTGAGAGTATTTAGGATGAGGCTGGAAGGGCAGTGCTGCTGAAGTCCTAAGCTAAGTGGAACAAAGAGAGGCTCACTATGGCTAATGAGATTGCAACCCCCCAACGTAAATGCTTTAGTCTGCATTTTCAAAGAGTTGTCACATAGTTAGGAAAACATTCTTAGTTCTAATATCATTGAATTTAAAAAAACTTTAAAGCTATTAGAACATATGTACACATATAATAAATAACTCTTGAATAAGACCTATTGTTTTTTCATGAGAATGCACTGTTCCCAACTCACAAATAGAGAATTTTTTTTTTCAAATGAGACAACATAAGTGTAGTGAAAATAACTGAAATGGGAATGGAATTTGTTACAAACCTTCTACTGTATTTGTTAGGATGCTGGCTATACTCATTGCTCTTTGCCTTTGGGAAGGATCTTCTAGAAAGTCCATGGAAACATGGAAAGAACTTGACCTTCTCTTTCTCATTTCAGTTTCAGTGGTAGTTCCCTGTGAAGAAAATGCTAATGCGTTAAATGATTAACTTAAGCAATATGATAAGCAAGCAACCAAATGGTGACACAGTAAATTTCATGAAACGCATGCATCATGCACTTATTCAATTGGTGATGGCAGATATTACTGACTTATTGTGTCATTAACCTGGACTGTCCAAACTGTTAACCAGTTAGTCATACAGCAAAAACCAAGATTTTTAAACTCTGATTTCATAATTTTATGAAATAAGATATAATTTTGATTGAGTAGATAAATCCCTTGAGAAATATATTTAACAGTTACCCTTATTTCTGGACTAATAGTAAGAGCCTAGTAACTTAAAAGTCATATAAGTGATCAAAGCATTTGATTTCTGAGAAGGTAGCCATTTATTTTTAAGGAAATGCCAATGATTGCAACACACTTAGCTGCCATCTCATTTTCTGGACACAAGACGTGGATGGTCATTGACAACACAAACCGTATGTTAAAGAAAACACACACATGCTGCATGGACAACAGTTTCATCCAGGGTACCAAAGCAATAAGTCATCTAATTCTGACTTAGTCATGCCTCTTCATGCTGATATATTTCCAAATGAGTGAACAGTCTAAAAAGAGGCAGCATCTGTTTCTAAATTCCTCTTCTAGGTATATATTCACGAACACATAACTTTGTATACAGACAATTATTTTATCTGTCTGTATTAATAATTTATTGTGTTTCTTCATTTAGATTAGTTTTGAGAAGACCTATATCAGCATTACTTTCAGTAAGACTAATGTGAGTACTAGAAATTTTAAGGAAATAATGAAGCTATCTATTTAAGCACAGTGTTTTTGAAAGTCTAAACTAAAGCAGAGATATATTGAATAATATATTGGAAGATTTATTATACACCCTTTATACTTAAACACAAGGATCATTCCTATACTTTTATACCAGAGCCTTAGAGGATTTCCTGCTATCTAAATTCAGTGTGGGTATATAGCAAATCCTCCAACTAGAGTCAGTAATTATTGTGTCTAATTAATTGTTAGCACACTTAATAAGTAAATGCATTCAGGTTTGTGAAGGAGAGTGTTGAGGTCTTAAGTTTTAGTTGGTTAGTCTAGTCAAGGTACTACAAGAGGCAGGTGCATTCGCAGCTTGACCAACCAGGGATCATTCTCAAGGTTGCCGTTCTGTAGAAACACTGGCTGGTGCAGCAGTAAAGGGCCAGCCATGCCTGAACTGTTTAAAGCTTCCTTACATTGTCATCAGTAGCTGGCTTATCTATTATCACCTCTGGCAGAAGCTGTCCAACAGGCGATGTAGGAACTGAAGGTCCACCAACCAAGGAAACCACACCATTGCAATCCACAGTGCTGTGCATCTTCCCATTCGACGGAAACACTGCCAGCATCCGGGACGACCTACTGGTCTGACTTAGGTTGCTGTTGCGTCGCTCTCCATGTCGGCGGGGCACAAACAAAGAGTCTCTCCGGCTCTCGTTATCCTCAAAGGTGCTGTGTTCATCATCAGCAAAGTCGTTCTCAGACCCCACATCCTTTGCTCGCCCTCTAAAGCTGAAAAGGCTTGTTCTGCTATTTCGTCTTGGAGAAAATAGGGAGCCACGGATGCTCAACAAAGACTGAGAGTTTGAAACAAACAAAAGAGTAAAATCATATTAATATGGCCCTTTGACACGTGCTTTCATTTTGCAAGATTAAGTGGAAGGAGATTTCAGCATTCAAAGGCTCATTCCTTTTGATTCACATTCTCATTTTATGAGCATTCAGATTAAATTAAAATAGTTTTATGAAAGGAGGTTTCTAGCCCTTAAGATTAAAGAATGGGGAGATAAACTGCAACCTAAAGATATGGCAAAAACAAACAAACAAACAAAAAATCCAAACCCTAAACTACCATTTCTCAGTTCAAAACGAAGCGTCCTTGGTATATCACAGTGGACATTGTAAACATCCAATGAACATTGACAGCATCACCTTAACAAGGCCACATTTGTTTCCATTACTCTTTTCTTTCAAAAAATTTCACACTTTTCACAAATTATTTTAGTTCATCTTTCTAAAGTCACTTTAGTTATTATTTCTGTTTCACCTATAAGGCACAGTGTTGTTGGAAATTGAAGTTCAGACTTCTAAAATTCAGAGTGATGTTTTTTTCAGTAAAGTGTATTATGATTAACATTTTCAGAAACATGCATGTAGTTTATAAAGAAATTAGGGGGAAAAAACAACATAAAATCATAAAATAACCAAAAGAATATTACTGATCAGGTGACCACAGTTACCATGTTTTGTTGCTGTTAAAGGCGCTCAGGATAAGAAAGATTAAATGCTGTTAGGTACAGACAATTACCAGAAGACAGTATCAGAATGAAAATGCAGGTCTCCTGACTTTCAACCCAGTGTTCTCTCAACTACGTCAAGCTGTAGACTGACATAAACATGGAGTAAAATTTTCACATAATTAGGTGGAGAAATAATAAATATAATAAAAAGAGTAGTCTATTCAATTTATGAATATTCCTAAGCTCATTTGAATTCTCTCCCTCTCTTCACGTTCTATTTTTCATCCATGCATCAGTAAACTCAGCAATGCCGTACCTGGTGTGGGGAAGAGTATCTCTTTTCATATGTCAATCTGTTCCCTTCAATGGAGAAGCGAAACCCTTTCCTCCTGATGCTGTCTTCAGATTCGGATTTATGGAATTCATCCTCATCTTTCTCTTCGCCACCAGACTGCTCCTTCTGTTTTCTTTTCTTCCTCCGATTTCTTCTTTCCTTAGCACTCTTGGAACTCAACTTGGAGGCTTCAGAGGAGCTGTCTGAGAGCCTGCCTGCTGCACTGGGCTCTCTGGAATGTTCTGAGGCAGTTACAGTTGCTGCCTGCTACGGAAGAAATAGTTTTAGCCTGGCACTAGAAAAGATGATCTTTCTTTAAAATGGCTTATGTATTTGCATGGCATTTTAAAAATACATTTAGCTGACTAAAGCTGATCTCACATAGAAGATTCTCTGTGAGTGTAAGAGGGAATTATTTTACTTTCTACCTAATGAAGACTTTCAGAGACAATTTGCTTTTCTCTGTGGTAACATTGATTATGTCTTTGTTATGCTTCACAGACCAATATTCAAAAAGAACCATCAGGTATCAACAAGATCATAAATTCATATTACTTTTTGGGATTTGATTTACTTTAAAATTAGTATTTCATTAATGCCTTCTTTTCTCTGAAAAAAGAAACTGGAGCATGGAAGAAAAGCTGACGAATTACTTGAGGTCACATCCAAAGGCAGAGGAATGAGATAAAGATCTGAGGTCCTCACTCTAGTTATTGAAACTGGGTTGTCCAATAGCCTCAAAATACTATTAATCAAATTTATGGATGGTTATAAAGTACCTTTCTCACTCCCCCACAATACACTATCCAGAAGAACGGAGAAGGGAGGGTCAGTAGCTTTCTGCTAAGCAAGACAAGATACCTCATTCTCCTAAAACTGTCCTCACCATCTTCAACTCAGCACTGGTTCTTACAGGCCATGGGGGCATGGAACAGAAACAGTGCTTTTTGATCACAGCTTGTACTGGTTACTAAGTTGGCACTTTTTGATTATTGTCATTGTTCCAAGAATAACAGGACTCTTGCATATAAATTAATATTACTGAAACTCTTTTCTTGTTTAGTAAAGACAATGAGTTCATGTTACAAAGAAAGATGACAGTGGTAAAAGAGGCATTTTACAATTTGCTGTACTATGAGCACTGACATCTCACTATAAGAACAAGCAATCCTTCTCAAATTACCTGATTTCCGTAAGTTTGATAATGTTCATATGCCTATTGGATACTGCTGTATTAGAGAGCATTATGTTATGTGATCACTTCCTTATAAAGGTAATTAAGTAATTGCATTAAAAACCAACCTATTTTTAGTTACAGAAGAGACTATTTTTAAGAACTAGATGAGCATCTTTTTATATAATATAAATATATATAATATAATAAGTATATAATATATTATTATATATTATAATAATTTTAAGAAAAGATGATTTTCATAGGATTTTCTCCTAATGCCAATATACTTATTCAGTAAAAGTTTCTTACTTGAGAAGACCCCAAAATCACATCCTCCCTTTTATTCTGATAATCTTGAGATGATTAAAATAACACGAAAGTTCTATTGTGTTTAGTACTATAAACATCTTAGAATAATAAAACAAAATAATTAAACTAAATGTAGCCAAATAGATGATCACGATACAGAAATCTTTACTAATTCCTCCTACTACCAGCTGTCTTTCGGCACTGTCAAACAATTATATCTCTTACTTTATCTCCAATATTTTTGTAACCATCGAAACAATAAAAAAAAACAGGGTATATTTAATTTGGTGAATTTACCTGTGCTGCCTCCTGCTGCTTTTTAAGCTGTTCGAGCATCTGCTGAAATTCGGCCTCTTTCTGTTCTGCCTCTTCCAAGGTGGCCTGGTTCTGTTCCTCATAGGCCATGGCCACCACAGCCAGGATCAAATTTATTAGGTAGAATGATCCCAAGAAAATGACCAGCACAAAAAATATCATGTATGTTTTTCCAGCAGCACGTAATGTCTGGAAACAAGCATATGAGAACTATTTTTCAATATTATTTCACTAATTGGTGGTTTCAACTTTCAGCTTACTTGTGTGTCTTTCAGAACTCTGATATATATAGTAATTATGTTGGTCACAGCATGCCCTATCTTTTTGACAATTTTTTTTTAAATTTTAGCTTCTTCCTTCATCCCTAACTTATGCATTCATACTCTAATTTCCAGGAGGGAATTCTTGCATTCACTAAGAATGAAACAGAGTCAATGAAATACCATGGAGACCCCCAGGAAAGAGCTGAACCTTTGCTGAAAACAAAGGAAGAGACCAAAGTTAGCTTTCTAAATCTGCTTTTTCTTTTCTTTTCCTTTTTTTCTTTTTCTTTTCTTTTTTATTTGGTTGAGACAGAGTTTCACTCCGTTGGCCTGGGTAGAGTGCAATGGCATCATTGTAGCTCATTGCAACCTCCAACTCCTGGGCTCTAAGTGATCCTTCTGCCTCAGCCTCTGGAGTAGCCGGGACTACAAGCATGTGCCGCAATGCCCAGCTGATTTTTATTTTTCTTTTTGGTAGAGATGGGGTCTTACTTTTGCACAGGCTGGTCTCGAACTCCTGAGATCAAGCAATCCTCCAGCCTAGGCCTCCCAGAGTGCTAGCATTACAGGTGTGAGTGACCGCGCCCAGCCTGCTTTTTCATTTCATCACCTCCCACCTGAGGGATAATATTTGAATGGGTAGATTGGGCTGAGGGGAGAATGTGACTTCTGTTTAGGAGAATCTGTGCCTGAGAAGAACAGGAAATAGGTTTTGAGCCAACGGGAAACGGGAGAGAATCCCTATCCTGGGCATCACTCTGTTCAATGTGTGTTATAGTCAATGGGACAGAAGAACTCAAGTCTCCTGATTTCAGGTTCTGCTCTTTCCACTACATTGTGCTGTGGTTTGGATTTCATAACTCAGTTGCTTTTCTTGTATACATCTACTTAAATGCAGTGTGTGTCTCTTTAGATTCTCACCAGTTGATAAAGATTTTCCCAGAAGTCCTGAGTCATTAGTCGAAACAGGGACAAAAAAGCCCAACTGAAGGTATCAAAGCTTGTGTAGCCATAATTTGGATTTCTACCAGCTTTCACACACATATATCCTTCTGGACATTGGCTATAAATGGGGCAAAAGAAAGTATTACAAGATATTCTGTTGTCTTTTTAATCTGGTAGCACGCTACACTTGTAACATCGTCTAGCAAACAGAAAATTTGCTATTTCAAGGATAAAAGTATGATAAGTAACTAATATATTTCCCAACTTTTGATTTAATATAGTTTTATTAGCCACCTGGTGTCATCATTAAAATATGGTACAGCATTTCTAATAGTATTTTACAAAACTATTTTCTCTTGATAATTGTCATCTCAACATCCCCATTTCAATTTCACTACTATGAAGTCTTCAGAGTTGATTCATAGTTCAATATATGTACCTAAGGGAAACAGCATTATAATTACAATTATTGCTTCATGTTTTACAAAACCTAAAGGCTTACTTAATATTTAAATAATTTCACACTTTATCAAAAACCTTAAGTGTAGCAAATTAATATGAATAAAGTTAGTTGATTGTTATCTTTAGTTTCTACCAAAAGAGAGAAAAAATATGTATATATGTGCTTGTACACACGCACACACACAAACATGAACAAAGTATTGGCTTACCCTGCATCAGAGCTATTTCCACATAGTAGTGCATCTGGGAAACCCTCCAGGAAATAATGATACCCTATTTGAAAAAAAGAAAGTCATCTGACGAACATGTGCATTGTTAAAAACATTAAAATGAGAACAGGAAGATCAAGTCCTACTTTTAGGTTTATTGAGTAATTTGAAATATACAATTCATTCAAAGACACGAGTATTTGCCTACTCTTTCTTCAAATACTAGACATTATATTAAAAGAGCATTAGATACTTAACAGTGCAAAGTATTTCTTTACGAATGTAAAATTAGTTATAATGACAGTGCTAAGTTTTCCATGTACAGTCCTGTAAAGGCCACAAAACCATAGAGGGGGAAATATTTTTATTTCCAAATATCCTGATTTCTTTGAAAATAGAAAAAATTGACAATATTTTTAACTTTCAATTAAAATTAAATAAAAGGAAAGAACTATGATAATTTCTGAATGAATTTTTTATATTTTACATTTATAAATGAGGTTTTGTCCATTAAATTCAATGTTATGAAAGCCATAACCTGATAGGATCAAGATGGACAACTAAACACAGGTAGTATGTGTCTCCTCCATGGAGACGAACCAAAATAGGAAGCAGATACTCACATTTTGAATAGACTGCCTAGGAGAGGATGCTAGGATTCACCAAGGAAGTGACAGAAAGCACCAAATGTGGTTAAGGGGGGGTTGTTTCAGGGCAACTTGTCCAGCCTGCTTAAGAACTGAACATGGGGAAATAGTGAAGAGTAGAGTCCCCAGGGCCCCACACTCTGAGATGAGCTTTTACACTCTTGACTACAAGAGAACCCCTGACCCCTGCAGGTCTTGGGCCTAGGGAATTGTCTAGAGATTGCACAGAGACATTGCTCCAAAAAGAGAACTCCTGAGGAATCCCACAGGGATCTGACCTAGAGAAACTTGTGCCAGGCACCATTCTGAGAGCCTAGATACCAAGAAACTACAGGCATACCTGCAGCCATGTGTGGCTGTGAGGAGGAATAGAGGAGCCTAGGCACTTCCATGCACCCCTAGGAGCATTGGAAGGGCTGCTATTGAGATTAAGACAGAAGACAGTATTTTCCAGTTTCTCATCCACATTGCCTGCCTAGGTGGGGCCCAGATTTCCTGGTCACAGGCCCAAGGTTCCATTTTGACACTTTGACACTGTGCTGCACTCTGCTCTCAGGCTGAGTTTGGGCTGACAGGGGTATAGTCCCTGCCAGGCTGGGGAGGGGCAGGGAAACCAGGCTATCCAGCAAGCATCTGAGATGAAAAGCTACGTGTGGCTGCTGTGAGACCAAGTCTCGAATAGACATCATTCACCCCAGAATCTTGCCCACACTATTTGCCTAGAAGAGGTTCAAACTTCTCTGGTTACTTTTGAGAGTGTAAAGCTGATAAGAACCCTATCTTCAGGCTGAGGTCTGGGTGATACAGCTGCAGTCCTATCCAGCTGAGTGATGACAGGCGAGTCCAAGATTTCCTATGAACTCTTGGGATACTTCCTACCACCCTACTATGGGCTGCAGTGAGATCAAGATGTGAGCAGACTGCACTCCCCACAGTTTCTTTCCCATGCCACATACCTGAAAGGGGCTCTGTCCTCTTTGCAAGCCCAGAGCTAGTGCTGTTTTAAGATTTAATGCTGGGCCATGCCCTACTCTCAGGCTGAGTTCAAGGTAACATGGCTGCAGCCACCACCTGACCAGGAACAGAAAGGGGAGACAAAGCTCTCCTAAGCACACTTAGGACAATACCCACCATCCTGTTACAGGCAGTTATAGGACTGGGGACTTGTTTGCTCAATCCATTGCAGCTACCAGTAATACTAACAAAGACAACTTGGGTCTTACTGGGTGTCTCCACCACTGCTATTATTACCTCCCACATCACAACAGCTGCTCAAGTGCCTGATAACACATCTACACACCTGGCCCTCTGCTCTAATGACCATTTTGACTAAGCCACCCAAAGGCCCAAGAATTGGCCCCCCAGGACACAGTAACACTGCTGCCAGTGTAAGCTGCTCTGAAACCTAAAAGCAGTCATATTCCGCCACTGCTTCCACCACCGGGGCCCAAAGACTGGCTCAGCTGGCATTCAAGTCCCCAGCAAAACTTGACCACAGCCTCAACTAATAACCATTCCATAAGCCACCAAGAAAATCACAGATACCACAGACCTTATGTATTGTCTAAGAATCATACAAAGATCACACTACTGTGAGCATCCAAAATCAAAGCCAAAGTGTCCTAATCAACCAAAAACATATGTATAACTTCAGAAAAATATTTTCCCCTTCAAAAGCAATTTCCAAAATTTAGAACAAATGACTGCTACATTAGATATCAATGGAAGGACATATGAAATGTAAAAAAATCAAGGAAATATGACACCACCGGGGGACCACAACAATTATCCAGCAATGGGTATCAATTGAAAAGTATTCCAAAGAACGTCAGAAAAAGAATTCCAAATATCGATTCTAAAGAAGCTCAATGGGATGCAAGATGAATCTGGAAAAAAATGAAAAGAAATCAGAAAATCAATTCAGAATATAAATGAGAAATTTACCAAGTAGATAGATAGCTTTAAAAGAAAAACAAACCAAAATTCTGGAGCTGAGAAATTCATTGAAGGTAATACAAAACACAATCAAAAGCTTCAAAAATAGACTATCACAAGCAGAAGAAAGAATCTCAGAACTCAAAGACTGGTCTTTTGAAATAATCCAATCAGAGAAAAATAAGGAAAAAAGAATGAAAAAATGAGCAAAGCCTTTGTGACACCTGGGACTACATAAAGCATCTGAACTTATGAATTGTCAATATTCCCGGAAGGAAGAGAGATAAAAAAATTTAGAAATGCTATTTAAGGAAATAATCAATGAAAACTTCCCAGGACTAGCAAGAGTGTTAAGATATTTAGATACAGGAGGCCCAGTGATCCCCAGGTAAATACATTGAAAAAGCACTTTACCCTGGTATAATATAATCAGAATGACTAAAGTTGAAGTGAAAGAAAGATTTGTTTTATCCTGAAACTGAAGTCATAAAAGGAAGCAACAAAAAAAGAAAACAGACCAATATCTCTGTTGAATGTAAATGCAAAAATCCTCAAGAAAATACCAAGAAACTGAATCCACACCACATCAAAAGGATAATTCACCATGATCAAGTGATAAAGTGGATTTTATTCCAAGGATTCAAGGGTGGTTCAATATACACAAGTTAATGAATATGATTGACCATATAAACAGAATTAAAAACAAAAACCATCTGATCATCTCAATAGATGAAGAAAAAGCATTTGATAAGATTCAACTTCCCTTCATAATAAAAACCCTCAAAGAACTCAGCACAGAAGGTACCTCAAAATAATAAAAGCCATGTATGACAATCCCAAAGCCAACATCATGTTGAATGAGGAAAATTAAAAGCATATACCCTTAAAGCTGGATGCCCACTTTAACCACTTCTACTCAACATAGTACTAGAATTCCTAGCCAGAGCAATCAGACAAGAGAGAGAAATAAGGGGAATCTAAATTGGAAAAGAGGAAGTCGAATTATCTCTGCTTGCTGATGATATGATCTTATGCCTAGAAAACCCTAAAGACTCTTCCAAAAGACTCTTAGATTTGATATAAATTCAGCAAAGTCTCAGTTTATAAAATCAATGTACAGAAATCAACATTTCTATACACCCACAACAACCAACAGAAGCAAATCAAGAGCTCAATCTTATTTACAATAGCTTAAAAAATAAAATACCTAGGAATAAAATTTAACCAAGGAGGTGAAAGATCTCTATAAGGAGAACTATAAATCATTGATGAAAGAAAATGTAGGTGACACAAACAAATGGAACAATATCCCATGCTCATGAATTGGAAGAATAAATATTGTTAAGATGACCATACTGCCCAAAGAATTCTTCAGATTCAATGCAATACCTATCAAAATACCAATGTCATTTTTCATAGAATTAGAAAAAAAAAAATTCTGAAATTCACAAGGAACCAAAAAAGAGCCCAAATAGCCAAAGCAGTCCTATGCAAAAAGTACAAAACTGGCATCACATTACCTGACTTCAAACTATACTATAAGGCTGTAGGAACCAAAACAGCATGGTATTGCATAAAAGTACACACATAAAACAACGAAACAAAATAGAGAACTCAGAAATAAAGCCATATCCCTACAACCAACTGATCTTCAACAAAGCAGAAAAAAGCATACACTAACAAAAGAACATACTATTTAATAAATGATTCTGGGAAAATTGAGTAGCTATATGTAGAAGAATGAAACATGATCCCTATTTCTCATCATATATGAAAATTAACTCCAGATGGATTAAAAACTTAAACATAAGATGTGAAACAATAAAAATCTTAGCAGAAAACCTAGAAACAACTCTTCTGGACATTGGCTTAAGCAAAGAATTTATGACTAAGACCTTAAAAGCAAATGCAATAAAAACAAATTGTATTTAATTAAACTAAATAGCTTTTCACAGCGCAAGAAAAAATCAGAAGAGTAAATAGACAACCTACAGAATGGGAGAAAATATTCACAAACTATGTGTCTGACAAAGGACTAATATCCAGAATTTACAAAAAACTCAGCAAGAAAAAACAAATAATCCCAATAAAAAGTGGGCAAATGACAAGAACAGGCATTTTTCAAAAGAAGATATACAAATGGCTAAAACATGAGACAGGCAAGACCTTGTCTCAAAAAAAAAAAAATAAATAAAGCTCAAATGCTCAACATAACTAATCATCAGAGAAATGGAAAATTAAAACCACAATGAGATACCTTCTTACTCCAATTAAAATGACCACTCTTAAAAAGTCAATAAGCAATAGATGTTGGCATGGATGTGGTGAAAAGGAAACACTTACACATTGCTGGTGGGAATGTAAATTACTAAAACCTCTGTGAAAATCAAAGAGATTTCTCAAAGAACTAAAAGTAGATCTACTGTTTGATCCTGCAACCCCACTATTGGGTATCTACCCAGAGAAAAAGAAATCATTATATCAAAAAGATGCTTGTACTTGTATGTTTATCACAGCACAATTCATAATCACAAAGATATGTAATCAACCTAAGCGCCCATCAACTGATGAGTGGATAAAGAAAATGTGATATGTATACCACACACACCATGGAGTACTGCATAGCAATAAGAAAGAATGAAATAATGTCTTTTGCAGCAGCTCAGATGGAACTGGAGGCCATTATCCTAAGTGAAGTAACTCAGGAACAGAAAAATAAATGCCACGTGTCTCCACTTATAAGTGGGAAACTAAACTATGGCTACACAAGGGCATACAGAGTGGTACAATGGACATTGGAGACTCAAAAGGGGGCAGGGTGGGAGGGGAGTGAGGGATGACAAATTACCTGTGAGGTACAGTGTACACTACTCTGGTGATGGGTACACCAATTGCCTAGACTTTACCACTATACTACACATATATGTGTAACAGAATTCAACTTGTACCAACCAAATCTATTAAAATTAAAGAAGTAAAGAAATTAAATAAAAGCCTTAAACTGAGGAAAATACAACTTTTCAGTCATTATATTTATCTTTAATTTAATTTTCTGTCACTTTCAAAGATGAGCCATTTTATATATTTTTGAATTTGATTTAAAATAATTTTTTGACAACTCAAATATTAGAGAAATGATAATCATATTTTTAGAGCTGAAAATGACCTCAGATATTCTTTGATTTGCTTTCCTTTGAATATACAAAAATGGAGTCCAGTGAATCTTCACTGGGGAGAATAAACGTTAAGTGACATCCTCATAGCCATTACCTTGATCTTAGATAAAAAATCAAACAGCAGATTTTAGGGAGTTGGTGACAGAAGTATACTTATTGACACCACAACAAGTGAATAAGGGACATTCATGTATTGCTCTGACACTTATTTTTCTTAATCAAGCCATTTTTCTTAATCTAGAGATTTACAACTGCTTGTGAATTATTTGCTAACATATCACTGAATGTCATGGAAGAGTTCATTTGTACCACCCCAGTGTATTTTCCAGATCTGTAACTATGAGACACTGATTACTTCTTTTTTTCATATTAGGTTATCATTACTTTAAGAATCATCAAACCACCAGTAACTTTCTGTGACTAATCCTACTTGTTCCACAGAACCAGTCACTGAAGTTTTCTTTTATCTTTTCCAAAGTATTACTCATCGCCTAAAATAATAAAGATATTGCTATATTCAAGCACATCTAGAGTCTAAGTTTTATATATTTAATATTTTTCCTTACAAAGGATGTTTCCTTTACCCATGAATCATGTTTGACTCTGCCTGCTTTTGAAATATTGCTACTGGCGGATACTAAAATTAGAGACAGAGAAAACTTACTTTATATTTTCACTTTGAAAAGAGAAAGCATATTAGACCAATTATTTTTACAACCTTCTAGAATGGTTTATTTAAATCTTCAACTATCTGTTATAAAGTCTCGAAATAAAGATAAACTGATTTCCATAACTTTACTAATTCATCTGACATTTTATATTACTCTCTCCTGAAGCTTAATTGACAGAAAATTTTCTTCTCTTTGATGCAATACTATTTTTCAAATATAAGAATAATATTTATTTTTAGATCTCACTTGATTTCTACAAAATAACAAAATAATCTATTAAACGGTAGCACCCTGAAGCCATGCACTATCACCATTATTTTCTCCAGTGTCCTATAGAGTCTCTAGTACATAAAAGGCATTGTATATTAATGTTTAATAGGTTACATTTGCATAGTACTTTAGAATTTACAAAGGGCTTTCACATATTTTATCTCCTTCGATTGTCTCAATTGCAACAGGAAGAATGTACAGCAACTGAAAATCCTAGGCAAATTCTTTCTAGCTGAATTCTCAGCCTTCCACATGATGATACAACAGAAATGGCATTTAGGAGTCCAAATTAAAATAGTTATCAATAAAATAATTATATGTATGTGCAAATCATGGATAAGGTGATATAACAAAATTCTTCTTTAAAATTGGTTCCAGAAATAGAAATGATCTATTGTTTAAAACCCAGGGGAAAGAAATTCTAAATAAAATATAATTTTAAATATTTTAAAATAGTCTGATGACATAACTTTTCTAAGAGATTACAACTTGTTAGGTGATCATTTTTAATTTTTTTCATGCCTAGATGGAAGACAGATCAATAATGAAAAGAATAAATATTTATAACCGTAATTCTTACTTGAATCTTGAATGTAAGATTTCCAGTCAAACACAAAGACAGTTTCATTTACAAATGTGCCATTGTCATCCTTAGTTCTATTCATCTCTATACTGTGTTCCTCCAGGGAAGTATTGGTGGGAGGCCATTGGACACATTTATTCCGCAGGTTGCCCATGAAGAGCTGCAGCCCGATTAGCGCAAACACGCTCAGACAGAACACAGTCAGGATCATTACATCTGAGAGCTTCTTCACTGACTGGATCAGGGCTCCCACAATGGTTTTCAGGCCTGAAAGAAAGAATCCTATTACTGAGAAGTCTTAACACATCTGAAATAATAAAAGCTTCCCACAATTCTCTTTGAAAATGTGGATTTCATACATAAGTCCAAACATGTTTGCAATGCTAGTGCAAGAGCAACACTTGTGGAAAACTGAAGAACTTATGGAGGTGAACTCCAGAAAAGTAATGATGTAAACAGTGAAGTGAAGATCCATATCCCATTATGTTCAGAGGAAATAATGGGAGATTCATGGTCTTCATGAAGTCCATATTAAGGCCAAAGGGTCTTGTCTTTTTGTTTGCTACTGAAACTTACCCCACACTTTCATTAGGGTCAGTTGTCAGTTTTATAACAAATTGACTGAATACATATTTTTAAGTTCCTATTTATAAGTTAGAAAGGTTTTGCTATAAAGCTGAAGGTGGTTTGAAGTATAATTGCACTTTAAGATAATAAATTCTTCATGCAGACTAATGTTATTCTTTATTATCTTATTCACTTGTCTTTTGCTAGCAAAAGACTTGCAAGATTTATGTTGTATATGCATAGTCATCAATGGCTAAAAAGAATAAGAAATTACAGATTGGCACATTGAACAGGAAACAAATTCTTGGTAAAGCTAACATAGCGAAAAAAAAAAAAACAAACCCATACTATCTCTAAGTACAAATCACAGAGATGCAAATGACAGGGTCTCACATAAGAAACTGTTAAACTCTAAGACTGATAAAAGTTACGCCCAGACAACAGGAATTATTTTCTGTGAACACCTAATCTTATGATTCCCGATTATCTGTAGTGCTAAACGTCAAGCAAAAAAGCTGGTGTTGAGAAAACATGACGGGTCCGCCTCAACATTTAACCTAGGCCTCACTCACCTGGAATGACTGAAATCGTTTTCAATGCTCGGAGAACTCTGAATGTTCTCAACGCTGAAACATTGCCCAGGTCCACAAACTCCGTCACATATCTGTAATAGGGAGTTTACACACAAACACAATAACAGGATACAAAGAAAGAGCTGTCGGTGCAAGGAGCCTGTGCTTTACACTAGTCACTTCTTACCTGGAATTACAGAAATAGTTTTCAAAGCTCTCAAGACTCTGAAAGTGCGAAGAGCTGAAAAATTGCCTAGGTTTACAAATTCTGTTACATACCTGTAGAATTAAATCAGAGTTATTCACGATTTTAGCAGAATTTGTATTATTTGTGCAGGTCTTTTATAAAGACCTTCTTGGTGATTTTAAATGATAAATATCGTAAGTGGCAAATTAAAAATTAGAATCCATCATTGTGGTTTTAGTCACATAATTTTTAAGGCCATTAACTGAAGGTAAACTTCATGAAGTACGCATCCCTGCTGCCTTTTTGGAAAGTAATGTGGTCAATGTGTAATAACGCAATCAACAATTACATAGGAGAATTAAGTAAAAAGGAAATAATCTTGGTGGTGGTTTTAGGGTTTCAAGTTAGAAAAAAATGCATGAAAACATTCAACAGAATTCAGGCATGAAAAGGCAGACAGCTTTACTGCCTTTATATATAAGATAAGGTTTTCCTAGAGTAACTTTTAAATGAAAGTTAGGCAAATCAAGAAGAAAAATACTTTATGGGGGCCCAATGTTGCCCCTGCCATTATTGCTATTTTATTTTGAAGAAACAGAAGTCTTATATGCCTTCTTTTGAGCTGTGGCCAGAGAGCTTGGAGAATAATTGGATATGAAATTAAGACCATATAGGCAGTATATAAAACCCTGAGTATGTCAGTGCCACCTCTCCTCCTATCCCCCACATCACATCTGCAGGAGGCCAAGAAAGTCACTTCCTGAAGGAAGGCTGAGGGCAGCTGGTGTTGGTCCACCTTCTCCCACACTCTACTTTCACCTCCTCCTCCTTTCCATTATGTTTCTAGTTCTCTTCCTGGAAAAGTTTACCACTAGGAAAAAACATGGGGAGCAGAAATTGTGCATAGTACTCGGTGTACATGGGTAAGAGATAAGGGTAAGGTTTAGTCTGAGGGTAAAGAAAGCTGAAGAAAGCCATAAAGGGAAAGAAGAGAGGAAGAAAGGAAAAGGCTCAGGAGAGAAATAGAAAGAGGCAGAGAGAATGTGTCCATTTAGAGGTCTTAATAATCAGTTTGCTGATGAAATAATAATTTGATATATTAAATACAAAATATAGCAAATAACTTATTTTTTACTGTTTGATTTGCCAGAGTACTTTGATGTTAATATTTCTATTAATCTACCAAACTAATAAAAGAAGCTGTGCATAATCTGGGCAAGGTCAGTGCAAATTTATGGGGCCAATAGAATTTTTTGTGGTTGTAATTTTTAAAAGCCATTTTCACAGATGTATTGTGAATATACTTGTGCTTTCCTATTAGGGAGGGTGTGTGCGTGTGTGCATGTGTGTGTTGGAAGAGTAGCACGTATGAAATTTGCTGACAGATGTTTGTTACATGGGAAAATTATAGTTTTAGCTACTGCAAAGCCTTTATGCCACAGTGAAATGCCACTTAGACCTCTAAGACCTCTTGTGCTAAACTAAAACCCAGAGCTTAAATGTGTTAATCACACCAACATATTCTACAGTTAAAGCAAACCTATTCTTTAAAAGCATAATCACTCATAGTAAACCAAATTACATTCTCTTTCAAAGTTTCAAAAAAGGCACTTACGCAAATGTAATGACAGTGAAATCGAGCCAGTTCCATGGATCTCGAAGGAAAGTAAAATCTTCTAAACAGAAGCCCCTTGCAATAATTTTTATAAGTGATTCAAAAGTATATATTCCTGTGAAGGTGTACCTGAAAGTGAGTATCCAAAAAAATCGATAAAGTAATAATTTTCTTTTATAGCATATTAATTTTTTATCATCCTGTCAATGGAATAGATGAATACTAAAAAAGGAAACTAAGCAGTTCGATTTTATTTTCACAGAAATAAAATATAACCCTAAATTCACCTCCCTAATACATAAAGAGCTGTTTTTAAAGTGTTGTTAAGAGTAGTGTGAGAAATACTAGCAATTAAAGTCTGTTTAGCTATCGTCTGAAATGTCTTGGCATTAACATAAATGAATATAGCTTCCTGAGAATTATCTGGTGTGTTCAATGATGGAGTATCCAATCAATAATATTGCACAACCATAAAATTACTTTCTTTAGAAGGCAAAAAAAAAAAAAAATCTCAATTTCAATGATGTTCCAAGAATGAGAAGAAATTGCCAAATTAGCAGGTCTTATGTCTTCCCTTTCTAGAAGGTAGGTGAACTTACCTGGGAAAAGGACTTCATTAAAATCAGAGTGGATACTTCCAGGGTTAGAAGGATGAAAATTTAATTTAGAATAAACTTTTGTGATAATTTAGAAACTTGGATGTTTCCAAAGTTTCAATCTTCTACCCAGAAGTTGAGGTCTGAAGGCGGCATAAAATCACAGACACCAGGGCGACTGAACACCTGCAGCCTCACACATTAACTTCAATACAGTAGGAGTTCTTTGCACATAGAGTTTATTATTTTCTTCAGAATCTGTTGGTTCTCTTGTTGGCTCCAACCTGGCAGTATCCAGGCAGGGCAGAGGCTCTTGGGAACACCTCTGACTTTGTGAGGGGTCAACAGCCTCAGAGTAACAGGGGTTAAGATGCGGGTAGCGTGGGCTGGTGGCCCAGCCATTGCTAGTGCAGCCTCAGCTGCAGTTATCACAAATCTGGTCTCTGTGCCCTCACAGGTATCCCCAAAGCAAAAAGACTGTCAATATAATTACTGATGCTCCCAGTTTCTGAAAAAGGTACCCAAACTTTCACTTCTGTTAGTTCAGCCTTCAGTCTACTGAATATTCAAGTTCTATAATCCCCAAGTTTTGGATTTTTTTCCTGCCATTTGGTGACCACGCTTGAAACTGATATAGGCCTGACATGAAGTAGATGGGCCTGATGGAAACGAAAACTTCGTGAGGCTCAACATTGTCTTCATATGGCATTTCTAATTCGCTCATTTTGATTCTGAACTCACTAAATTATCTGGAATTTAACTGGAACCAAGGCCCACCATATTGGCTCTTTTCTGCAATTTATTTTTACCACATTTGCTTTGGCCACTACAGATCCTAAAGGAAAAGTGATGGTTATCCAAGATCGATGGCTTCTGGTGACCACCAGGTACAGGTGAACTAACACCAGCAGGCATGAGGGCCAACAAGTATTGTGTTCTTGCTACGTAATTGTGTCTAGAAGTGGCTTCAATAAGAATGCTCTTCAGTTTTAATTTGAGGATACATTAAGACATAGTTTCAAAATCCCAAATATATACATATATGTGTGTGTATATGATATTTATAATATAAGTTGCACTTACTCTACATTCTTTGTCCAGTCGGGAGGGTTACTCATTGTCATAAACACACAGTTAGTCAAAATAGTGCACATAATTAGCATGCTGAATAATGTAGGTTATTGTTAAGGAACACACAAAAGAAAATTCAAATCTAAGAATTATATTATTTAAAACTAACATTGAAAAACCCAAACCGCAGCACAGCCAGGACTCAAGGGTAAATACATTGTGGGAAAGTCATCTATTATCTTGAAACTTCAGTTTCTTCACCTGTAAAATGTGGGTAATGATATCATCCTCGCAGAGTAGTTGTGTATATTAAATGAGATAATGTATGTAAAAGCATCATACCAGCATAGGGTGTTGTCTTTATAACTATAATTAAATCAGTATATTTATCTCCCAGAGAACTTAAATGGGAAGACTGTTTGTGACACCTGGAGTTAAACAGTTTTTGAGCAGAAAGCACTGCTTTGAACTAATTTATGCAATTTAGAATAGCAAATCGTTGAGGAAGGGCACATATATGCAATATTGTAATGGCTTAAACATGTTATCCAATATAGTTCAATGCATGAAAATAATTTGTGGTCAAAGTACAACATGATGCTATTTGTTGTGTTGCTCTCCTTTGACTGAGTTTATGTAAGTGCAGCGGCACTGGAGAAGATGAAAAGTGAATATTCTTGAAGGTCAAGACTTCACATGGTGTGAATGTCATTAAAATTGAACACAGCAAAGTGATCTTGGGCAAGTCACTCAGCCTCTGTGCCATTGAGCCTCCGTGTGTCTCCAGCTACTTTATACACAACAGAGATGATGATGTACAGACTTTTTTCATCATTTTGTCACGCAGACTAAATGAATTAATAAGTGTGCAACGCTTGGAACAGTGCCTGTATATAAGTAAATATGCCCTAAGTGCTAGCTAAAACAAATGACATAACGGAATTACAGAGCTGAAAGGGACCTTAAAACCCAACTAGTCTTATCATTATATTTTAGAAATCAGTGAAATAAGGCCTAAGCTCTAGAGAAATTAGGTAACATGGCCCAGTACTAGAACATACATTTCCTGCCTCAGATCCAATGTCCTTTCCACTGCAGTTTACTGCCAAAACAAAAATTTTCCATTAAGTGAAAAAGAAAGTTTTCATCAAATGACCACATGATGGCACTAGAAATACAAACTAGCATAGAGAAACTTCCCTCAGTGTAAAAACCTTGTTTCAACTCTCTTAATTTTAGTAACAGCATAGTTGTACCACTAAGGAATTTCTTGATATCAGCTTAAAACTAGAATGGACTTTTAAATTTTAGAATCCTTTTTTTAAATGAACAGGCAGTATGAGTTTAAGATAATTATAATAGTATTCTGTATTTAATATTGCCAACGCTATCAAATGAGACACAATCAGAAATGAAGTTTTTTGCTGATGCCTATCATCAACAGATGGATTTAGTTGCAGAGTCCTTTTTAACACCTATGGGAGTCACAAAGCCAAATCCCTTAAGGCCATTTGGAAATAGAATCTCAGTTTCTTTCATTGACTTTCAGAGTCTTTACTAAGCAATCAGTTTCTCAAGGCAGAGTCATAATTCAATGACTTAAATTTGAAATTCAGCCAATATTCCAGTACTTCCTTCACAAAAATCATCAGGAAATTTCAAGAATTAACTAAATACTGGCCAAAATCCTCTGACATTCTCCCGTGGAAAATAATGCTTACCATTAAGGTTTATTCCAAGACATACTAAAGTGTTTTATATTATAGGTATGGCTAAACTTGGGTCTGGAAGTAGATTTCTTTGTTATTATATCACTATTCACTGCAAATTCTACACAATCACAAACTCTGTGCAAAGATGGTAAAGATAAATATGGCTATCCTATGTTAGATTTATAGGATTAAATACATATAAGTATTTTTAGAAAGATAAAAATATACATACATATGTGTATATATCTATAATGTTAAAGACTTTGTAAGTTTCAGTAACATCTGTGTCACTAATCAAGTTTAAGAATAAAGTTTATATGACAAATGAAAATGCAAAATGAGAGTGATAGCTACAGAATATGGACATTTCCCAACTTTTATATTTAGCCACAAAGTACTTATAGATTATGTACAAATAGTTAATATTAATCACTTGAAAAAGGATATGAATGTACCAAAATCTTAATAGCTATTTTCCTAAGAGGATTGAAGGGAGTTAAAATGTACAGGGCAGAGGTGGCACTGAACCGGAAGATGGCCTTCCCTTTATTCAATACTATAAAAGTCTGTAAGATAGGAACACAACATAGAAGTATGAAAGTATAAGCCATTTAAACGCTATTATCTACAGTCTGTTACTTGTCATAATGAATTATTGCGATGTTAAATGAGAAACCAGCACAATCGCAACTTTTAATGTGCACCATGAAGACAAACTATCACTGTACCTCTGCCTAACCAGAGAGGAAATTCAACAATGTCACTTACCTTCCACCTTATACTCACCTGCAGTTTTATTGTACATAAGACATTTAGCCAAGAGAATTTACTTTCTTTCCTAATATTTTAAATGTCTGAGTTAAATGAAAATCTTAAACGGGTGCACATTTCATTTCATTCCAAAAAACTTAAGGTACTACTCTCCTTTTATAGTGATTTCAGCTTTCTCAGTTCTATTGTCTTGAAAATTAATCCTGTGGAATGCAAAAAATCATTAAATAGAACTGATACTGTTTTTGAAATAGATATTCTTTTACCATCTATCCTTATGAAATAAACATTATGACTCTACTGGTAAAAGAAAATAAAAAAAAAGGCACCATCAAACCCACTCTTGGGTTAGATGGATACAATCCAACAACTGATTTCTGGAGGCCAAGTTCCCTGGAGAGTGTCTGTTGACCAAGAGTGCTAAATTCTGCATTGGGATTTCTGATTTAGCTGACACATTGAATTCTAATCCCAGTTGACTGCATATCTCATGGAGTGCTTTCTTATCACAGGGGAAAAGCTCAAAGGCCCTGAAGAACCCAAGATCCATGAATGTGAATAGAATTCCCTTCCAAAAATTAGACTTGAGACCAATTGGCAGTGTGCAGACAAACAACTAAAGAAGCAACGTGCAATAGTTGCTTCTTTATATAAAGGACAGGAGTCTGGCTCAGTGTTTCCTAAGGTGTTTACTTATATTTATACAGAGCCAGGGGTGGGAGAAATATAGTTAGGAAAGAGAATTTTAAATTCACTCATTTTTCAAAAGCTCTGTTTTTTAGGCCTTAGAGTGCATATCTGCACAGATCTCTTTATAACACATCAAGCATTAACTTTATGTTTATTTCCTACTAAGAATGATAATTGGTTATTCTCTATGTTAGTTTTCAAGTCATTAATAGATTTCTAATTCCCTCCCTCTATATTCAGGATTTTCTAAATTCAAGTAATCACCCCCAAACATTTAGTGAGTTGCTGGTTGAAAATAGCACTTCTTATCTGGGATAGGTTGAAGTGCCCTAAATCTGCTTTGAAAGTGTGGTTCTCCCAACCGGTGCTGGTCTGCCAGTTGTTCTCAGTCTGTGACAAAGTAAGTAGAGACGTGGAGAGTATGCGTTTAGAAACTTGTAAGGCAATTTGACCAACTAATGTTGTGTCTGTTGAATCTAATAGTAAAGAAGTAGGAGAGGGGGTTGTGATTTGTGGATCTGTTTTACATTTCAATTTTTTAGAATTTTTAAATGTTTTATGGCATTTTATAGAGAATAGAGACCTCACATTCACAACAGATGAATAGGAGTACTGCACTAACTCTAATCTCTACCTACATTCCCTCTATCATCTTTGGAGTATGAGTCCAGAAGACAAAGAAACTATACCACAGTCCATTGGTAGGAAGGAAGAGTTTCACCTGTGCTTACTAGAGGAAAAATCACCTGTGTCGACATACTTATCCCCTTTTTTCTCTGATTTGTGCAGTGCTTCTGTCCCTGAATGACACTGTGTGATCATTGTAAAACGTGAACAGACTTGTGCATTGCAAATAGATGCCTTTGCTCTAGGGAATATGAGCATGCAAGGGCACAGAAGGACCGAAGAGAGCTAACCCAGGACTAAATATGGCCCACCTTTCATACCTACTGAATGTGCTTCCTTTCCCCAAATTATGCTGAGTCAAATCTCATAGAAATACTGGGGGTTGGGGTAGGATAACCAGTAAAAATATAGCAGAGAAGAAATTATAATCCATAGGTGGCCTAAATCATGGGCTGGAGGCTGAGGGTGATCGAGAGGGTACTGACTGTAGCTCAGTGGACCAGGAAAATGACCAGGCTCATCTGAAGGAGACAGATCCATACTCAGAAGGGAACACCTGTGCCTCTGGCTCCTTGGCCACCCTCCAGCCCAAACTAAGAGCAGAGGTAATAAATGAGGAATATAGAAAATATGGAGGAGAGGTGGTAGCACAAAAAGCAAAGCTAGAAAGACTGAAAGATGGGGTCGGAGAGAGAGGAAATTTTTGCCCAGAGGACTAAAAAGTAAAAGAGGCAAGATTAAGAAGCTGAATACAATCCTAGAGCTTTGGGAGGCTGAGGCAGGAGGATCGCTTGAGCCCAGGAGTTTGAGATGAGCCTGGGAAAAATAGTGAGATCCCATCTCTACAAAAAATAAGAAAGATTAGCTGAGTGTTTTGGTGCCGGCTTGTAGTCCCAGCTACTTGGGAGGCTGAGGCAGGAGGATGCTTGAGCCCAGGAGTTTGACTTATGATGATGCCACTGCACTCCAGCTTGGGCAACAGAGTGAGACTCAATCTCAAAAAGGAAACTGAACAAAAAGGGTCCCAAAAAAGGAGTATACATGGGAATATGGAATAGAACAGAGGATACTAGAGGATGGAAATGGTAGAGGGAAGGGAGGAATTGGGACATATTTGTTAAAGGACACCAGATTATAGCTAAAAAAAAGGACTAAGTTCTAGTATTCTATACCACCATAGGATGATTATAGTTAACATTAATAAATTATATAGTTTTAAATAGCTATAAAGAGGGTATCGGACATTCTCAACACAAAGAAATGATACATGTTGAGATGATGGATGTGCTAATTACCCCAATCTAATCATCATACATTATATGTATTGAAACATCACTATCACTGTGTATCCTCTGAATATGTACAATTATTATTTGTCAATAAAAAAATAAAAGGTAGTATAAAAGGCTGGAACTCAGCAAGGTGAGTTTAATGAAACCATTGCACCTCTAATGCTGATATGTAATTCTAAATCTAAAACCCCTTTGACGTAGAGGAACTAATACTTTGACACAACAGTTAAAGACAAACTGACATAATTCACAATTGTTCAAGTCTTAGATGAAAACTTTTCCTGATTTTAGGGTGTATGCCCTTATTTATGAAATTCAAAGAATGTGTAGAAGATTACTTTTTAACTTCATATTTACAAGATTTACGTGTGCAATGTGTAAATACTTGCAATTTGAATTTATAAATGGAATTAATGAGGTTTTACTGTATAACAAAGTTTGTTTTGCTTTAATATTTCACAAGATACACAGTTGGGCAAGACATCCTTGCTAAAACTACCCAAGAGGCTGACAATAAGGCCAACATTAGGGGACCACCTTCATAGGATTTCTTCTGTTAGGACTCTGCTTTTCTCAGGCTGAAACATATGCTTATGTACAAACTTCATATATATCGCTCTAAGGTGTTCATGGGTTTATTTTAAACCGTCTCCCAATAAAGCAAAAGTATCCAGACTTGTACAGCAACCCATGTAGAATTTTTAATATGTTGTCACTGTCACATCAATGAGTAAGTTCCATTTAGAACTTCAAATTGATTATTTGAGGCTGATCTTACCTATCCTTTATAATCACTTACATAGCCAAGAAACCAATCATTCAGTTTATAAGTGTTAAAAATCGATAAAAGATACTCTTCCCCCAAGGACTCTCAGATACATGTTTCTCCAAATAGTGGAATTGATGGTATTGAATGGAGAGGAGAGTCAGAAGGGAGCACTGCTTATTTACAACAAACACCTAAGTAACTCCAGAGTCTTCATATATTCAGATATTTGCCTTCCCTATTTTATGCATAAGAAAGTGCTCCAAAAGGGAAGAATTGGAAAACTACCTAAGATATTATCGTAACTTAAACTATATAAACAAATATTACGTAACTTTAAGCAAATCAATCTTGATGAACGATTCAATTGAGTGACATATTTTTACTTTTTAAAAGAATGTACTGAGTGCCTTATTATAGGGAATTTCTTAGCATTCTTAAAATCCAATTAATTCAAGAAAAATTTCATTAATACAACACCTCAGGATAATTTTTATTACGTTAAGTCACTTGGATAATAAAGAAATCATTAAAAATTGGCGGTGGAGGAGAAGAGCCTGATACAGGAGCATCTAGTTTGAAATAGGCTCCTTTGCACAGCCCAGGCTACTAAGAACACGGACAGGACTGGCCCCTTTACCAGCACCAAGAGTTTGTCTTTTAGCAGAATTCAGTCTCATGAGTGAGTATTCTTACAATTTGTCCTTCAGTTCATTTGTAACAGGGCCCCAACAAAGTTCTACAGAGGAATAAAGCTGCAAGAAATTCATTAAATCATTTTAACATGTGAATAATTTCCTGCCTCAAAACACGTTTTGAAACATGGCATTGTGACTGAATTAGAAACTAGATTTTGTATCATAAAAATCACTTTACAGATATACTTGCAGGAATGGAACATTCATACATTAGGGGTTTTTCTAGCTTATCCCTTATCTCTTCATATACAATTACCAAAATCAAGTAACATTTATTGAGCACCTATATAATGCACTGCTAAAATGTATGAGCATTGCAGATACCTCAAAAGTAGCACGGACCTAGTTTTAGGTCCAATGTTAATTTCAATTCAAAAGACATGTATGAACTGTTTAGTAGAATACTTGCAAAGCCCTGTGCTACAGTCTACAGAGAAAACAAAGATATGTAAGTTATGACTCCCAAAAGTTTACATAAACTAGGAGATTCTCAACTACTCATATTAATAGCAGAAAATATGGAAAAATTAGTTAAGGTTACCTAGACCAGCACCGCCCAATAGAAATATAATGTGAGCTACATACAGATCTGTACCACAGATACTATTTTAAGTTTTCTGAGAGCCACATTAAAAGAAAAAAGCAGGTGAAATTAACTTTAATAAATGTGTTCTTTAAACATTATTGAAACTGCCAAATAACAGGACTGCCTCCAAATTTTTTGCACTTGCTTACTCTTAAAATAACATAGGAAGGTGAGCTAGGATGATAAGCAATATAAAAAATGTAGAATGTACTACTGGTTGATTAAATTTATCCTTCAGCTTCAAAGTTTGAAACACAGGATTTCAACTTGTATGTCAGGTGTGTGCCAAAAGTGTCTTCAGAAGTCAATTGTTTGGAACTTTGAACATATTTTCCCTCAGCACATGTATATATACTCTGTAGACCCAAAAGTTTGTCTGACTCTTAATGAAGTATAATTCTGAACTAATGGTACTGTGAAACTGTATCACTGTGTGTTAGAAAGTGCCACTCTAAAAATGGCAACAGAACTCTAAGTTAGGCTGTCGAGTACACATCTCTCCCCTTGATACAACCCTGGCAGTCCCATCAGGGAAATTTCCTGGCTCTAGCTCCTGCCCAGAACTGGGATTAACCTTTTCCCAGCTCTAAACTGCTGATTTGGAGAGGTTCCAGCATTGAGGGAAGAATGAGAGTCAGGTGACAAGAGAGATGCTTCAAAATTTCAAGTGTGAAGAACAGGACGGAAGGTCGAGATTCCTATTAGTGCGTATCTCTGGGGACATTTCTCATGCTGGGCCTGTTCCACGGTATCTAATTCTTCTTTTCTTTTTTTTCCTAAGTACTTTCTAAATGCTCTCACTTCCTTCCCTGCCCATTTGTTACAACCTGTGGATTTAGGCCACGTTTTCCTTCCTTTTCTGGCTCACTGGGGGTGAAGAGTTTTCTTACGGGTTCTCTACCCGACTCTGAAGTGAGCAGGACACATTTGATATTTTTTTCTTTCCTAGTCTCATTCAATTTTTCCCTTTGGGCTAGGGATAATCAGTCTAAAGAACAGCCTGTGACACTTGCCGACCTGTGGCCCAACAAGTGTTAATATACAGCTTTCACCTAATTACAGATGTTGTCTTCAAACCACGGATCAGAAACAAAAATTCCCACAGAGATTTGGTGGCAGTAAGTACCTGCCAATTTTCGGCATATAAGTCAGCAATGCCAGATCTGGTATTTCAAGAGAGATCTTAAATATGCATAATTGTGTATGTGGGGGGAGGGTGTGTGAGAGAGAAATATCTTGATTTACAAATATCGAAAATAATTCAAAATTATAAACAATGTTGTGTGAGTCTAGCAAAGCATATCTTTGGGTTCCATGCCTCAGTTTTTTTTTTTTTTTTAATTTCTGCTATAAGTTCAACACAAAGGGGAAGAATTTGTACCCATAGAAAAGTTTATAAAATTGTTTGTCCCTAGACTTTAGCTGAGTGGAATACTGGGTGGGGGGCAGTGGGGGAGATAACTCTGTGGGAGGTTATCTAAGGCCTAGTGAGGCTCTTAACCAGGGCTGGGGAGGCCTCAGCCTTTACCTCAGCAGAGAGGAGAAACTATAAATAAAATGATAAAATCTGGAGGTGAAATATCTTTCAGCCCTATATCATCAGTACATACCATGAGTCTGGTATACTATTATATGCTCAGTTAATTTTTATTTGACTGGAAAGAACAGCTTTGAGTCCTAGTGTGATTACAAGCTCTCTGCGTGAGAGCTATGAGCAAATTATTCCCCCCCTCAATTTCTCCATCTCAATGGAGAAGGTTAAAATTTTACCCATCTTAGGGTTGTTTAGAGGATGAAATAAAATAAAACATGTCAGTGCCCTTAGCGAATTCCAAAGTGCCAATAAAATGTAACGATTAAAATATGAAAAATGTGTCTCTTTGTGTCTAGCTGTTAAATATACACATATAGCAGTGTTTCTGTTTCTCAAAGCAGTGCTGATTTTCACAATGAAGTTTTCAGGTTTGCTATCTTTCTTCCCAAACTTTCAATCTAAGAAAACCATGCCATCAGCTTTCTCTGGTCTGACACCTAAAAAGCACCCCTCCAAAACAGATTCTCATGTACCCATTATTCTCTATCTCTACTGGCAAAATGCTAGACTAAGTCTCCATAGAGACTCTCAAATTATTTTTCTTTTCTCAGTTAGTTGAATTTGTTCTCTATAGAGAAGCTAGAGTGATTTTTAACAGTTGTAAAGTGGACCATGTTATTCCTGTACACAAAGACTTCTTAAGAATTCATTTTGCTTTGAAAATAGACTTCAAACTCTTCAAAGTGTACTACAGGGTGCCCTTTATCTAGCCCCAGGCCCACCCCCCAACCTCATCGTATTCCCTTCTTACATGTTACAGTCCAGCTAGATTATCCGTCTTCTGTGCTGTTCCCTTTCCCTGAAAGACCCTTCTTCTCATTCCTCTCCTTTTTAGCCTTCAGATCCCAATTTAAATGCCATTTCCTTACCCAGGGACACAATTTAAGTTTCCTCTTTGAGAAAAGGTGCTTATCACTGTATTAGAATCTGGTAGGGAATGCAATTTTCTAATTATTTTAAAAGCTGATCCAGACCACTGAGTCTCTAAGATTTTAATTTTTACAAAGGCAGGAGATGCTCAAGTGGTGAAGTGACAAGTCAGGGTTTGGGAAATACTGGCAACTCAGGAGATGAGAACTACATCTTGCAAAGTAGCGTGAGTAGGAGGGCAGAAGGACAAGCTACAGGCTTATTTAGATCCTACCACTGACTTCTCTTTTCCACTGGTGTCCTTACTGCTACCACTGCACACCCACAGTAGCATGGCAATGGGCCATGGAACCTCACAGATCTGGTTTTAAATCTAGTTTCTGTTACTTAATAGTTTTATGGTCTTAGGCCAGTTCCTTAACCTACGTTTCATTATTTTTAAATAAAGACAAGAGCTATCTTGGAAGGGCATATGCATTAAATAAGAACAGTAAACATCCTGATACATACTATGTTAGCCTGCCTATCACACCGTCTTCTCTAACAGTCCCCATTCTCTCTCTTCCTTTTGGAGAAAACCTCCGCTGCACTGTCTGCCTGTGTGACTTGGGTGGAGCTGATCCTTCCCTTGGCAACACTGGTCAGCATGTGATATTGACCTGGCCAAGGAGACCATCACACACCCTCGGCCACAGTGACGAGTTCAGAGGAGGCATATAACCTAATTAGAACCAATTTTAGGACTTTTGCTAGAGCTTTTGAAGAAAATGTGAGCTCTTTTCTGGGGCGGAAGGAGGGGGTGTTACTAAGCTATAAGAGGTTAGCTCAATGCTACTCGTGGCGATTTTTGCCATCCTGTGGAAGAACCAGCTTGCCAGTGAAGCCAGCACAGGTGAAAGCAGAGCTGTAAACAGAAAAAGGCTTTCCTGATGATGTCATTTTAGGTACTGGACCTTTTGATATAGAAACCCGATTCACCCCACATATTTCCTTTCTCTCCCTCACTTCCCCACCAAAGTAGTTTCTGTTGGGTTTTGGTCACTTTCAATTGAAGGATCTCTTGCTGCTCTGACAGTAAGTAATAAATGCTAACCATTATTTTATCCACCAACATCATCATCTTGGAACTGCCTTTGAGACAAGGACTGGGAGGTGACAAAGAAAAACGGGGCATAAGGAAGAAACACAGATGGGGAGAAGAAAGATTTGAAAGTCAACTGCAGTGTCGTGGATGTAAGAGGGAGCCTGGGTGACTCGTAGTTCTAGAGTCGCTGATGCTATTCAGAGAACAACTGTGCATTGGGAACTGTCCATATGACAATCGACAGAGTTATAAGCTTTTAACTACTATTCTGATTTTCTATTAAATTACTATTGCAAGAAAAACTTCCTAATCCCAGTTGAAGATGAAACAAACAACTCTTCCACCAAATACAGCAATGAAAAACTCCTGCAGCAATGGCAGACCAGGCATGAGTTTGCAATCACAGGTTCAGGAATGATTGTTCATGCAGCCCAATATAGAGGGAGCATACATCTTTTCAGGACAGCTGATAGAGAATAAGTTTTTTTTAAATGGTCCATGAGACCATCAAGGAAAGAATACATTTTTAAAAATAAATACATTTCTACATTCCATAATTAAGAAAACATCCATTTTTACTACAGATCTAAAATACCTCATTCTATTTCCAGTAAATCTGCAGTCCCAAACCCCCGGGCCACGGACTGGTACCAGTCTGTGGCCTGTTAGGAACCAGGACGCACAGCAGGAGTGGCCAGTGAGGAGCGAAGCTTCATCTGTATTTATAGCCACTCCCCATCGCTCACACCACCCCCTGAGTTCCACCTTCTGCTAGATCAGCGGTGGCGGATTTTGCATTATGGTGAGTCGCATAATTATTTCATTATATATTACAGTGTAATAATAATATAAATAAAGTACACAAGAAGTGTAATGCCCTTGAATCATCCCCAAACCATCCCTCCCTCCACCCCAGTTCGTAGAAAAACTGTCTTCCATGAAACCAGTCCCTGGTGCCCGAAAAGTTGGGGACTGCAGCAGTAAAATATCACATTGTCAAAATGACATTTTCTTCTATAGTAATAATGAGTCATTTTTAATTTTTACAAGAACATAAGGAAAGAGCAGTTTTCTTTAATAAAGAGTTGGTAAAGAATTTGAATGTATAGCCAAATGGTGCAAAATCAACCCAAGCTATGAAAAGCAACTGTGAAAAAAATCCCATAAGGAATAAAAAAAAGGTGTGTTCACAAGCTAAAATGTGCCTTGCTACACAGCTAAAGTAAATAAACAAACAAAAGAAACTCAACCTGGCAAGCTGGAATAATGTTCTAAAGACCACCAGATCAGAGCTAACATGGTATGGAAAATTCTGTGACTGCATTTTGAAAGCACTGTTATTTTTTTCACGAGTCCTTACCTTGAGCAGATTCTGAAGGCTCAAAATGTCTGAGGGGCTGGAAAGCTCCTCATGCTTCCGTGCATCAGGAATGTTCACGAGACGGTTGCTACTGTTTTTTCAGTTATACTACAGTATCACTGATCATAGATTAAATCACTTTAACAATTTTAGTAAAATATTTGAACATTATATAATTTGCACATTTTGAACTGGAACAAAGAAGATAAAAATATGTGGGCATATGCCATCGGAAAATACACCATTATCAGTGACATTTCTATAAGCTCACTGACATTGTCTTTGTAAAAGATCACAGACAAATTTAGTGTGGTATTGTGTTGTTTCTATTCACATAAATTCCTTGCATGTATACCACTGCACTTTAACTTATAAAGAATGGATTCTGTAAGCATTTTTATAGTTGGCGTGCTTTGTTTTTTCTAGATATTATTAAGAAAAAAACTACAGGCTTTGTATATTGATACACAATAACTATTGTAATGGAGTTCAACCTCAGGGAAGTCACTGGCCTAACTGGTGTTGGCATAGTCCATCTCACTCAGGCAAACCAAATCTGTAATGCCCAATATCAGCAATAGTGAAAAATCTCAACCTAACAAGCATTTTTGATAGTGACATTTCCATTACTGGACTGTTTAGCTATGCCAGGAGTATTGTATATGTGCATAGCATTATTTAAATGAAGAGCACCTTGCCAATCTCAGATACCCCAGTTGACTAAAATAAAATTAGTCATCAAATATTCAAAGAAATATTCATTGTTTTTAAAAGGTTGAGCTTTTGCTAAACATTCCAACTTTAATCACAGCAAATTAATTTAGAATTTAAGAATATTTTTCAATACTGAAATATTACAATTATGAAAGAAAATTTAAGACTAGAAAACAGTATACAAGCAACTTATAGAAAGTCTTAAAACATAAAAATGCAAAAGAAGGAAATTTCAAACCCATAGCTCGATCATGTGTTCTAAGCATGCCATCTTAGTTTTTAAAGATTTCAGTCCTGCAAAATGTTTCATTTGCATTGTTGTTGAATGACTTACAGTTGAAGATTTGCTTGATGTCAGCTCAGTAAGAAAGCCATAGTTGTACCTTACCTTGGGGAAAACTTTCCTGATAACAAGGTTTCTCTTATCAGGTTGTTCTACTTGCACACTGTGCAAGTTCCAAACTGCCAAAATGTTTTTCCTTCCTACACCATGTGCATTTGAAGATAAGGATGGAAGATTTTTAGCATAAGTTTAGACGTGAGTCTAACAAAGTTTATAAGAGTTGCCTCAACACAAGATTCAGGCTGACTCTCATTCCATCATAGTTGGTTTTTCAGCCTCAGTTTTAAGACTATTTTTCAGCATTTTAAAAAGGTTTGCATAATTTAATTTTGTGTCTGTCTTTCTATCCTTTGTTATATACAATTAATTGTAAACCAAACATGGACTATTTACTGGGGGGAACATCCCCTCAAGACAATAACTTGTATCAGTCTGAAAACTCTTTAATTAAAAAAAAATTATTGAATAATCTGGTCTTCACATGAAGAACTGTTACCTTTGTCAACACAAATTGGTTTGGTCTTTCTCAAAACATTCATTTATTGTTTTACACATGAAGACACAGCATAAGAGCTGAGATACTAGATTTCATCTGGTTTGATTAAGGGATAGACTCTAGATGGCATCAATAATTTTTAGATGGTGATTACTACCAAAGAGATAGAAGCTGGGTGTCTCGGGGTAGCAAAAGTTCTGCTAATGATGGAGCCTACTAACCCATCAGAAAGGCAGCCTCTGAATAGACTAGATGTATCCAATGGCTATAAATAAAATAACATACTCCATGGTATGAATACATTTCTGTCTGGAACACAACAGTCTTTACTTCAATAATGAAGTAATTATAAATAAATTAAAATGTTTGAATAATTGGATTATCTGCATTTTTACTTTTCTTATACGGAGAAAGTCATCTTAGTCTGTTTATTTTGGGCTTTGGCTTTTCAGATGTCATATTAAGTTAATTTCTCAAGAACTGATTTAATGATAAAGTGCAATTTTTCTCATAATTTAAATGGCAGCTACAAGATTGATAATCTCTTACCTACTAAGATTTGACAATGTAGTGCTAAAAAGCAAAGTTAAAAGAAAATAAAACTATGGGAGATGATTCATCTCTTCCTTTACTGTAAAACAAACAGACTAGTTTTTAAAAAAGGAAAGTGTGTTATATTTAAACTGGTTATATCCTATGAAGTTAAAAAAAAATCTGGACATAAGGCTAGTCATCCTTTTATGAGGCTCTTACTTCTGCAACTGTAGCAGTTCAATCAGAAGCAATTTACAAAACTGCCTTAAATTCACATATTAAAATTGCCAAACGTTTGTGTACATTTTACAAGGACAAACTTCACACAGAAGTGAGCCAGAAACAGAGAGAGTCACTAAGAGTTTTGGGGGTATTTTAAGGTCAATGTCCAACAACAAAAAAAATTGCATTCTTTGTACCCTATCCTTTCACTAAGAGTCACAAATGTATTGTCAGGTGAAAAAGATAGTAAAATATTGCAAAGTAATTAAAGTCATAAATTTAATTTAAAATCAATACAATAATTTTGGATTTTATGTTTTTTATGCTTTTCTTTTGCTTTGGTGAGATGATGGTCATAAGGAAAGATTGGGTGCATAATACAATGTATTTGCCTGATGGATACAGAAAATTTATGCATGCAGATACTATTTATACGTTCTTCAGAATAGTACATTTTTGTTAATTCTTACCAATATCAATATATCACCACCAAAAGGTTGAATAATTTGTAAAATTGTAGTTTATAGAGAGATGCTATTTTTCATGTGAGAAAAATTCTTCAAGAAATTAATTGATTCATCCTTTATAACACTATATAGAAATTGAAAATCCTTGTGGCATCAAATTTTGTTCCATAAGAAATTAATACTAATAGTTTTTGAAATCTTTGTAACTTATATGATTTTAAGATTTTTAAGTGCAGAAAGTACATAACATTGTATAGCAAACCCGTTTGGTGGAGAGAATTTTTTAATTCATTGAATTAGTTGCCTACAGCTTACATCTATTTTTAGATATTTGTCATGGTGCATTTGGGACAGCTCCATATGTTACGATACAATCATTTCTCATGCATATGCATAAAACACAGGCAAATGTGCTTCATTTCTTAAACAGAAGGATACTTAAGACTTTGTGCTAATTCAGCATGTGTTGGTCCTACGACAGTCCAAGGTATGCAGTAGGCAATTAGCAGCAAAATATGCCTGATAAAAAACACTCACTTTTTTATTGATATAGTATGGATCCAGGTCCTCCAAGGGCTCTGACACCATCCCTGGAGGAATGTCTCCATAAATAAATGGAAGGTTCTTCCCAGCTTCCAAGTCACTATTTGGCTTTGGGCCATTTTCATCATCATTTTTGTCTGGTTTGGGATTCTTAGCCTTTTCTTCTGCAATGCGTCTTTCAATAGCTGCAAGAGATTCTCTGGTGAAGAAGTTGAAGCTGTCAGGTCCTGGTGGTACAAGCACTGTTTGCTCCATCTTGTCATCCTGCACATTTTAATTACCATTTACTCTCTGCATGTGAAAGTCCTATAAAAAAAATACCAGATATTTTAGGGAGATTAAGAGAAGACGTTAATATATATAAATTCTTCTCGTGAGATGTGAGCTAGAGAATTTAAATTTTTGATTCATCCTTAAATTGAAAGGTAATTCCTCAATACAAATTCTTAACAAACATGTTTTCTATGTTAAGTTCTGTTAAACAGCCCATGTTTATTAATTCTTGTGCTTTACTGATACAGGAACTGTGCTATGAGTTTAAGAAGTGGTTCAAATATAGCCTTAATCAAAGTATATTAGGCTAATGACCACCATGTCACTAATGGGCTGTTCACACTGTGACCCACCCAAAAGATGGAGACTGTGCCCATAGAGACAAAGGATAACTCAGTCAACAAGGATGGAATGAACAGAAATTGTCCCTGAGAGGACATAACAGCCAATGCACTAGGCCTGATGAATGACTTGACTTTTTGGTCAAGCTGATGAGAACAGTTTGTTGCAGCCAGCCTTAATGACCAAATAGTTACTGTTGTCTTGACTGGGCCTTCATCTATTTTGAGATTTGAGAAGATTGGAATTATGACATGCTCACTTCATTAACCAGGCTGTCAGCTTTCTTGAACACATAACGAAAAATACAGTTCAAAGAGTTGGAAAAATGCCATTTATGTGAGTAAGAAGGAGAGAAAAACTAGGCTGGAAAGAAATTACTAGACTGAGGCAAGGATGAGAGAAGGTATCTGTAGGAACAGGAGACAGCAGGATTCTCCTATTTCAAGAAAAACGATCAGAAAGAAGACAGGGTGCCATAAACACAATAGGAACTGAGGTGTTTTTCTTCACTAAAGCAATAATGATATTCTTGCTGATTCTAGAGTCCTATAGTGGTAAACATATTATGAAGACCTGAGGCGAAACTCTCAATTCTGTATAGCAGAGTCAGACCTGATCTGATGCCAAAGGCCAAATCCCAAGTGTATTGTTTTAAGACATATTTAATATGAACTCAAATTTCACAGATATTATTGAGCCAAAATGTCCCAGAGTCTAAGCTACTGCTTGGCCATGAATTCTATTTGGACACTGCATTAACTCATTAAAGCCAGCACGCTATGATACAGTTAATCACAGCTTTGGTGTGTATGAACTGTAATACTAAAGTTGCAGGCATAAGTATTTTGTGAGGAGTACTATAGGGAGCTCAAATTTGAAGAAGTTTCCTAACGCCGTGAGGTTTATGACCATATTTTTCAGAGTGGTGACTGGAAAGAAAGGGAACACTCAAGTTTAAATTTATACCCTCAATCTATTAAGTGAACTTTTCAGAGGTTCTTGCAATTAACTTAGGGCCTGAAAGAATAAGCTGCCTGTAAATCAATGGAAAACTAATGTTCTGTCTAAAAACTTGAATTCCGCATATAGCATCAGGAAAATACTGGCATTTGTTTATTTGGAAATAATACTTTAAGGATAATGAATACAGGATATTTCTCATAAAGGAATTATTCAGACATACATATATAAGGTTTTTATTTTTTAGCTAATTAGTTTTTTGATAGAAAATATATGTAAATGATATAAATTCAAAACATTTAAAAGAAAATGCAGTGGAAAGTCTTCCTTCCACCTTATTCTCCCATTTTCTATTTCACTTCTCAGAAGCAACCACTGTTACCTATTGCCCAAACATGCACTAGGTATATGCTAATATCTAGTTCCATTCCTAATTATGGAATATGTATATTTATATACATAAATGGAATATGTATAAATATATAGATTATACATATTTCATTTTAAAACACATATACAAATAGTATCTATTATACAAACGGTTCTTCATCCTGCATTTTTCACTTAAAATCTATATTAGAGTTCATTCCATCTCAGTTTTTATAGATTTGACTCATTCCTTTTATTGGCTACATGGTTTTCCATTGCATGCATGCACCATAGTTTATTGGATCAATTCCCCAGCCCTGGCTATTTGAATTGTTTCCAATATTTTGCTATTATAAATAGCTGCAATTAATATATTTTTGCACACATATTTTCACATATAAGTGGATATAATTATAGGATTAATTTCCAAAGGTGGACTTGGCTGTGCAAAGAATGAATCTTTAATTTTGATAGCTATTACAAAATTACTCTCTATGGAGGTTGTACCAATGTATTCTCCTGACAGCAGTGGAACACAGGATCTGCTTACTTACATATGATACATGATATAACGTATCATATTTTCAATATTTCCAATCTAATAGGAACAAAGATGGGGGAATATTATAGTTTTAATTTGCATTTGTTTTACTGTGAGAGAAGTGGAACATATTTTTCATAGATTTAAGAGCTATTTTTTATTTCCTTTTCTGTGACTACCTAAAAACAGCCATTTTTCATTTGATTTTTCTTTTACATCTATACCTTTTAAGATATAATGGTAATAGTTTGATTTTGTGATGTGTGCGATACATTTAAAAATGTATTATATGTTTTTTGACTTTGTGTTGTTTTAGTGATGCAAAGTTTTTAAGATTTTAAAATTTTTATGTTATTATCTAACTCTTTCTTGGCTTCTGGATTTAGTGCCATGCTTGGGAAAGCATGCGGGGGTTGAGCAGTGAGGGGTAGGAGAAAAGATGTAAAAGATATGTATTATACATATATACATACCCCAATCACATTTTCCTTTTGCATTTTTAGTATTTTCATGGTTTAATTTTATAAATTTAACTCTTTAATCTTTTAGGAATTTGTTTACTATATTGAGTGAGGTAGAGATCCATTTTTTTCCCAGGCTACTGTTACTCTAACATCAATTACTGATTAAGCTAACTTTTCCCAGCAAAAGACAATGCTACCATTACAGTATATTGAAATATAAATATGTATATATTTATTTGTATAAACCCCAAATTCAGAAGCAAACTTAACAAAGTAATCCTAGATGTGTTTTCTTTCTTTTTTAATTTTTTAATTTTTAATTTTAGCATATTATGGGGGTAGAAATGTTTAGGTTACATATATTGCCTTTGCCCCACCCGAGTCAGAGCTTCAAGCGTGTCCATACCCCAGATGGTGCACACTGCATCCATTAGGTGTGAATATGCCCATCCCCTCCTCCCCACCATCTGCCTGACACCAGGTGAATGTTATTACTATATGTGCACTTAAGTGCTGATCAATTAATACCAATTTGATGGTGAGTACATGTGGTGCTTATTTTTCCATTCTTGTGATACTTCACTTAGTAGAATAGGTTCCAGCTCTATCCAGGATAATACACGAGGTGCTAGATCACCATTGCTTTTTGCAGTTGAATACAACTCCATGGTATACATATACCACATTTTATTAATCCACTCAGGTATTGATGACACTTGGGTTGTTTCCACATCTTTGCAATTATGAATCGTGCTGCTATAAACATTGTAGTGCAGATGTCTTT
>CAUYRT010033684.1:0-11173 GCA_963574885.1 Lepilemur ruficaudatus | reverse complement strand
GGGCTGTGGCAGAGAGTGGGAAGAAATCAAATTTTAATGAGACCTCCCTTATCAGAGAACTGTGCAGTAGAGTCCTCCCTGGTAAGGTTCCTGGAGGAACTCACATGCACCTAATCCACATTTGCAACAAAGAGAGCATTGAGCTACAGTCAGTATTTAATGAGATGAAGGACAATGGCCAAAAGGGGGCTCTAAAAACAGCCTGAGAACTAAAAAGCTACAACTCCCTCCCTATTCAAGCCTCTTTGGCAGAAGTCTGGGGTGAAAGAGATAAACATTAAATACCATACAAGACTAAGGATTTAGGAGCTTGTACATAAAAGTGACTGGAAGTTAGGGAATGTGTTCTATATGTAGCTGTGTTAATAGCAATCCTCTACTAATAGCACCTTAGGTAGATGCTAAGGGCAAGGATTTTATTATGAGAAGCACCTGTGAAAGAAAATGGAGCGGAAGCCCTGAAAAGCTGGGAGAGGCAGGTGCCAGATGACCATGCAGTTCTGACTCCTAGGGAGGGAGGGAAGGAAGGTTGAGGGGAAGTGTCATAATCAGGAAATCCAGGGAAGTTTCAGCAAGGTGCTTAGGGAGTCCTCAAGCCAAAAATGCCTATCAGATGAGTCCTGTGTCTCACAGGAATGGACTTGCTTTAGTATCTGCTGCACTTAATCATTGGCTGGTAGCAGGCTGTGGGAAGCATGGCTTCAGAATAAAGATAATGGATTTCAAAGGACAGACCTGAGACTCTGGTCTATTATGTTCTCCACAGTTAAAGGTCTACAAGAAACATTCTCATGGCCACTTCAGTAGTTAAAAGAAAGTAAAGGAGGATTTCACAGAGCATGGATGATGGAAGTGTTGGGAGAAAATTAAAGCTTGAATCCCAGCAAGCTCAGACTAATCAATAAAGTAATTAGATCAGACAGAGGTTGATAAGTGATTCTGGGTCTAGGACATGGCTGACATGGGCTTGCACTGCCATGACGCCCAGTGGCAGCCATGACCTGTACAAGGAGAAGAGAGAAAACTGGAACTTTTAAAATGACCTAGGATGCTGGTATCCTTACTTTTAAATATTTCTCCTGGAAATAATTTTGTGGTTTTGTTGTTTGTACATTTACTTTTTTTTATGCATTATTTTATTTTTCCTCAGGGTTACTAATTTTGTAAAAGAAATATTCTTTAACCAAATTCATTTGCGATAAAAAGCTTTTAAAACTGTGGCTTATCTAGTTTCACATGAATTTTAGGATTGTTTTTCTGTGTCTGTGGAAAATGATATTGGAATTTTGATAGGAATTGCGTTGGATCTAAAGATTGCTTTGAGTGATATGAACATTTCAACAATAAAAATAAACTTTTGTTGTGGACATTATCATAATTTTCAAAAGTGTATAAAATAATATAATGACCCCACTATATCCATTATCGTCTTCAATAATTTTCAATATACTTTGTTTCATTGACATCCTTCCCTGTTTTAGTCCCCATGGATTATTTTGAGGCACATTGAAGACAGTATATATTTTACTGTGAAAAATACTTACAGGTATTCTTCTAAAATGATAGGTAGTTTTTTTTTTTAGTTCCCTAACTATTAATACATGAAATTTGTGCATATATTTTCTGTTCCATGGTCACTCTGAGAACTTAGAAAGGCAGCACAAATTATTGACACTACTGAAATTTAATTCAGTTTTGATTGATTTATTGATTCTAATTAACTGGGTACTTTATAGCAGAGAACTTTAAATGCTAATTAAGAGCATAACTTTAAGAGTTAGACAGGTTTGAGTCCAAATCTCATCTATAACACTTTCTGCCTAAAGCTGTTATCCACTGACTTTCTATATCTTTATCTATAGAGTAAAACTAACATTACTTACCTAATAATTTGATTGTCAGTATTAACTATGTTGTAAATAAATGTGTTTAGAACAATGATGGCATGGTATGTGGTTATGTGGTAGCTGATGCTAATGTTTCACTACTGAAATATATTGAAGTAACAATGTGAGATGCTAAGGAGAGAGAAAGGAACTCCTCATGAGACACTGGGTTAGGTTAAAATAGGAGTTTTCTAAAAATAATATAGTTATGATACAGTAATGTTTCCTAGCAGTCTAGGCAGCAGGAATCTTTCTGTGGTGCTCAAAAGTCTCAGCAGTTCCCTTCCAAGATACTTCCCAAAATTTATATTTTCTGCTTAGTGTAGTTGATCACCATTAGTTATCCAGTCTAAGATATTTATGATGTCAGTAAGTTATCTTAAATTTCAAAGAGAACATTAAAAATACAATGTTAAGCAATTCCTATCAAATTCAAGCTGGATCTTTTGCAGAAATTAACAGGCTGATTCAAAAATTTTTGTGGAAATGCAAGGGATGCAGAATAACCAAAACAATTTTGAAAAAAAAGCAAAGTTGAAGGATTCACATCTCAGATGTATTATAGATCAATGAAATAAAATTGTGTGTCCAGAGAGAAACCCTCCTACTTAAGGTCAATTGATTTTGAACAAGTCTCCCAAGATTTTTCAATTAGGAAGGAATAGACTTTTCAACAAATGATGCTGGCAAAAATGGATATCCACATACAAAAGGATAAAATTGAAACCTTAACTCATACCACATACAAAAATTACATCAAAATGAATCAAAAACCTAAATATAAGAGTTAAAGCATAAAACTTTTAGGAAAAAACATAGAAGTGAATCTTCATGACCATGGGTTTGGCAATGATTCCTTAGAAATCACTTAGGAAAAAAATCCTTAGAAAAAATAAATAAATTGGACATCATTGAAATTAGAAACTTTCCTACTATAAATGACACTGTCAAGAAAGTAGAAAGGTAACCCATGGATTGAAGGAAAATATTTTCAAATATGTATCTCATAATGGACTTATAACAACAACAAAAAAAGAACTTTAACAACTTCATAATAAAAGAAAATTACCAAACTAGAAAACAGCCAAAAGATTTCAATAGTTATTTCTCAAAAGAAAAAATAAAAATGGCAAATAAGCATTTGGCCAATGGTGTTGAAGAAAATATGTTCGACACCATTAGTAATTAAAGAAATGGAAATCAAAACCACAATAAGATGCTACTTCATACCCACTAGGATGGCTATTAGAAAAAGACAAAAAAAAGTGTTGGTAAGGATGGGAAAGAATTGGAACCTTCCTACACTGATGAGAATGCAGCAACTTTGGAAAACAATGTAGTAGTTCCTCAGAACATTAAAATGTATATATTATATATAAAATACAAATTAAAATTTATATTAAAATATAAATTACCATGTGACCTAGAAATTTTCCTTCTAGGTATGCACACAAGAAAAATTAAAACATATATCCACATAAAAGCTTGTACACAAATGTTCATAGCCACATTATTTATAATTGTCAAAAAGGTGAAACAACCCAAATATCTACCAACTAATGAATGGATGAAAAAAATGTATTATATCTCTATCAGTGGAATGTTACTCACACATACCTAAAAGGAACGGAATACTGACACATGAAACAACCTAAATAAACTTTGAAAACATTATTCTAAATGAAAGAAGCTAGTCACAATACACATATTGTATGATAGCATTTATATGAAGTGTCCAGAATGGGCAATATAGAAAGATAAAAAATAGACTAATGTTTGCCTAGCACTATATAGAGTGTTTGAGAGTGATTACTAATGAGTGTAGAGTTTCATTTTTGGGTGATTAAAATGTTCTAAAATTGGATTGCAGCAATGGTTGTAAAAATCTCTGAATATGCTAAATACCATTCAATTGTACACTTTAATTGGGTTAATTTTTTGGCATGTGAGTTGTATTTCAATATACCTGTTTGTTAAGCTAACGTTTATGGGATATGAGGAAACTGGAGGTCTAATGGAAACTGGAGGTCTAATCCTAAGGAATTTGGAAAATATGTCGTAGACTAATTAAGGTTATTATTTGGGATTTCTTTAATAAGGATGTCTTATCAGAACATGAAAAGTTCCTGTTAATGCTGACTGGTTGGATTCCAGAGATCAAAACCACAAGTTGGCTGGACTCTGGAAGAATTTGCTGAATAGAGAAAGCTTCATTAGCCTGGACAGTGAGGAACACCAGATTACTGGGAAGTCAATGTGTTGAAGGAAAGGATTTTAAATTCCTCAGAAAGCCTCTAGTGGAGGGGGCAGTAAACTTTTTTTTAAAGGACCAGATAGTAAATATTTTAGGTTTATGAATCATATGGCCTTTATCACAACTATTCAACTCTGTCTTTATACTGAGAAAGAGCCAACAGACTGCATGTAAATGAATGGGGGTGGTAGTGTTTCAGTCCATTTTTATTTATAAAACAGGGCGATGGTTGGATTTGGCCTGCAGACCACAGCTTGCTGAGCCATGCTCTAGAGGAAAGCAGGTGTTACACAGAAAATCTGGGATAAACAAATTTCTGGGCGAATAGAAATGGAAAGTTTGATTCAATTGCTAATATAACACATTTGACTCCTTAGGAAGGTATCTGGTTCATTTGAGGACTCGGAATTCCCAATCAGCCCAGTATTTGAGAGCACACCTGAGGAAGAAGCTCAGCCTGTTACTACATAGGCACTCTGAGGAGAGATGTACCTGCTGCATAAAAGGTAACTTATTTTTATTGTTGTTATTATTATGCTTCAGTAAGGAGAAAATAAGAGGCCCTAGTGAGAGTCTGCAGAATTTCCTCAAGATGGACTTATTTCTTATCCGACAACAGATTGTCCAAGTATAAAGGATGCCTCTATGGAAAGTTAACTTCAAAATCTCATAGGGGCTATGAAATATTAAAAACCTTGCCCTGTGGGATCTTTGCATGTTCTTCGAGAGAGGATGCAAGTAATCAAGTAGTAATAAGATACTGTGAAGACATTGAGACTATTTAGAAACTGTCAGCCAGATAAAAATATTAATGGGTATTTAAAGCAAGAATAATGGGAACAGAGCTCAGATTTGCTCTCCAGAGCATTTCTCCAAAAGCCTTGTGGCAATAAGGAGAAAATTTAGGAACCTGAGGCTCCTGGAAGCTGTTATTGGAGCAATGGTAATGAGGATTCATCTTAATGACTCTAGAGGATTAGTTCTGCTTTATCACCTCTCTTTGTCTCCCTTTCTTTTCCTTCTCTTTTTATGCTATTATTTCTGTGGAGAGTTCATTTACATCATTCCATGTTCAAGGTAACCTCTGTTATGTGAGATCTTTATCAGTGCTCACTCAGGAAAATCTGTTTATGAGCAGAATAAGTGCAAAACAAAGAGGGTATCTGGTTCCATATTTGAGATTCCTGATGTCCCTGGTGACAGAAATCTATGTGCATTGGTGGGTAGCCTTCATGTTTCCCACCCCAGACGTGCTTTTAATATCATCATTTCTATTCAGAATATTCGGCCTTATTCCTTATTGAATCTAACATTTTTATTGTGTTAGCAGTAGGAGGTGTGAAGCTGAAATGACATGTTCTAGGTGAATAACTAGCTTTGAGATCATCAAGCCACTGAGGGTGAGATGTGAATTTATCTATCTTTAAATTCAATATTTAATAAGTAAACATGTGAATAATAACCAGGGACTTTAAGAGAGAGATAACATCCTGGCACAGGGCTAGAACTGATAAAATTCTCCATCTATACAAGTCTAAATCCCACTGGGAAATATCTGTGGCTTCAGTTAAAAAAAACAATTCCCAGGCTGATCAGTGACATCTTTTCCTTAGTTAGTCAGAGATTCTGTTAATATATTTAATGACAGACTACATATTCAAGGTAAACCAAGGAATCATGGGAACCCTACAATTTGCCAAGGTGAGCTGTACATGAACTTGGTGTGAGAAAAGAAGGTGAGTTTAAGTTAACAGAGTATGATCCTTAGTGGCTTCAGAGACCAGAAATTCACCTCTACTCCTCAATGGACTCTGCTGCCATTGCCCTTATAGGTTTACTCTAAAAGCTTCTGAAAGTCTAACACTTAGTTTCTGTTCCCATGATACCGTGAGGCTGAAAACTGCAAAAATAGGAGAAACGTCGAGGTGAACATCCTCAGACTCCTGAAATCTCTGAGAAAGGAAGAGTAAAGGAAAATCTTGTAAACTCAATTAAGACTAGGGCTTTTAGGATTACAAATGAAATTGGGTGGAAGTTCCCAATTATCCCAGAGTTAGAAATAATTAAAACAGAGAAAGTATTTGTCCATGAATGGGCCTGAAAGCTATAAAGGAGGTATTGCTTCCTATCTCTGTTATTTTTATTTTTGCCATCTTGCATAATCCTTAGTGTCCTCATTTAGAAAATTGGGCTGATATTATATTCCTAATGTGACTATAGATCAGATAAAAGGGAGCACAATAAGGACTTACTAAATGGTAGCTATTCATATTGACTTATTTTTTTACAACTAAAAAAGAGACTATCAGAAACTCTAGAGAAAACAGAGATGAAAATAAACTGTCCTTTTCTATTAGTTTACCTGTAAGTGCTTCTTCTTTTACCCAGGAACCACTCTCTTTTTTTATGTGTATTAAAGTTCTGGTGTTAGTTGGAAGGTTTCACTATACTGATTGCACATTTAAGGTAAATCTGGGTGTAGCTACCAGGGAAACAGATCAGTATAAACAGTTAATGCTCTAATGTGAGGATAGTTTGTCCTTAAGTTGGGGAATGCCATTTCCCTTCTTAAAATCCCCAATGTCTTACTATTACTATGAGAGTATCATTGCATTTAGAATAAAATGTTGTTAAAAGAAAAACCTTTACAAATCTTAAACATGGTCTACAAAATCCAGGGAATCAGGCTTCTGCCATCCTCTCCAATGTCATGTTGTACTGCCCTTGTTTTTTAAATGCTAAAATAATGAGCCTTTGTTGAACGTCTCCAATGCTTGAAGATCTGTTATACACTATTCCCATTAATGAGAATGCTCTTTTCCCGAGCTTTGCATCTGCCTCATCTTCAGCTTAAATATGATTTCTCAAGGATGCAATTCTTTACTCTCCCCTACTGATTGAAATTGCTTCCTCTTGTTACTTTCTCATTGCATTTTGTTCTTTTCCTCAAATTTAAGATTCTGAGTGGGTGTAGATACGTGTGCATGTGTGTGTCATTTTAGTTGTTTTCTCTCCCTCAACAGACTGAACTTCATAGGGTAGCATCTGTGTCTTTTCATTCTCCACTGTCTACCTAGTAAAAGGCCTGGCACATATCATATTTCCAATAAATATTTCTGGAGTGAATAAATGATCAAGAGCGATTGGAATGGCATTCCCTAAAGTGAAATTAGTTCTGTGCATAGGGTACTGTTCTTTGTGAGGGCAGTGTTACTGATTGGAAAGGTATGTCAGAGAAGCAGAATGGGATCAAAAAATAGATTAATATGTTTAAAAGTGTCTTTTTTTTTTTTTATGGAGACAGATTCTTGCTCTGTCACTCTGGCTAAAATGCAGTGATGTAATCTTAGCTCACTTCAACCTCAAACTCCTAGGCTCAAATTCCTAGGCTCAAACTCCTGGGCTCAAGCAATCCTCCTGCCTCAGCCTCACTTGTAGCTGGGACTACAGGCATATGCCACCAAACCTGGCTAATTGTTCTGTTTTTTGTAGAGATGGGGTATGACTCTTGCTCAGCCTGGTATCCTGAGCTTAAGTGATCCCCTGCCTCAGCCGCCCAGAGTGTAAACGTGTATTTTTGATATTGGAAAGTTATATGTGGACCAGAGCCCAGCAGAAATAATTGGAAATTACTTCATAGTGAAACAAACAATGAATGAGATATACTAGGAGAATAATGAGCAATTCCAGATAAGAGAATAAGCCTGTGTTTGTTTGGGGAATAAACCTGCAATTTTACAACAGTAGCCAATGATGAATTAGAAATAAAAATCTTAATTTGCAGTGGTCCCCTGCGTAAACATTCAAAGAATTCCCAATCCAGTTAGAACGAAATCCAAAATTCTCAGTACAAGATCTTCCATATCTTGTATTTTCCTGCCCACCTTCTCCACTGCATTTAGTATCATCCTTCCCCCAGGTTACTAAGCTCTACTCTGAAAGCCTGATTTTTCTGTCCATCTGGGCTAACTTCTTTGCTGCTTCAGTGATTCTGTACTAACTCACTCTTCCCCTGGCCTCTCACATGGCTGAATCTTTTTTTCTGTCAGCTCTCAGCCCAAGTATCACTTTCGAAGAAGGCCTTCTCAAAACAGACCTTTCTCCACTTTTTTCTACCCTCTCGGATTTCTACCACATCACTCTTATATTTTTTCTATAGAACTTGCCATAAACAGAAATTATCTTGTTAATTTTTGTTCTTGTTTATTATAATACGAGCTCCATGATGAAAAAGGCTATCTGGTTTAGATTAATAAACTCAGCAAGTGATATAACATCTCTAAGCTTCAGTGTCCTGAAGTATTAAATAGACTTAAAAAAAATACCACAAAGATTTGTTACAAAGAATATATGAGATAGTGTATGAGAAGCAATTAGCAAGATGACTGGAACTCAAAAAGCATTTAATGAAAGGCAGCTATTATTTCTGCTGGCATCATCATCATCATTATCATGATCCCAGATCTTGTTCTCTATTCTGTGTTGCCAGATGTAAGGGAAACGCAAGAACTTGCAGTTGAAAGAAGGATACTGACAAGAAAATATTATCAGTTATCTATTGCTCCATAGCAGATCACTTCAAAACTCAGTGTCCTAAAACCATCATTTCTTTATGCTTAGCGGGTGTGTCAGGAATTAGGAATGGGCTTAATGAGACAACTGTCTCTGCTACACTGTGCCTGGGACTTTATGTGGGAAGACTTGAAGCCTGGGATTATTCAACATCTGGGACTAGAATCATCTGGAGGCATCTTCTCTTACATGTCTGGCCTAGAAGCTGGTTGTTAGTTGGGACATCACCTGGATATTGGTTAGAACATCTCCATTTTTATCTCCATATGGTCTCTCTGTGAGTTGCCTCACAAAATATAGTCTGAGTAGTATTCCATGGTATACATATACCACATTTTGCTAATCCACTCATGAATTGAGGGGCATTTGGGTTGATTCCACATCTTTGCAATTGTGAACTGTGCTGCAATAAACATTTGAATGCAGGTGTCTTTTTGATAAAATGACTTCTTTTCCTTTGGGTAAATACCCAGTAGTGGGGTTGCTGGACTATATGGTAGTTCTACTTTTAGTTCTTTGAGGAATCTCCATACTGTTTTTCATAAAGGTTGTACTAATTTACAGTCCCACCAAGAGGGTATAAGTGTTCCTTTATCTTTGCATCTGTGCAAGCATCTATTGTTTTTGTACTTTTTAATGAAAGTCATTCTGACTGGAGTCAGCTAATGTCCCATTGTGATTTTGATTTGCATTTCCCTGGTGATTAGTGGCACTGAGCATTTTTAAATGTGTTTATTGGCCATTTGTCTTTTTTCTTTTGAGAAACTTCTGTTCATGTCTTTTGCCTACTAAGGCAATATTTTCTTAGATATGACACCAAAATCATAAATAACACAAGAAAAAAAAGATAGATGGGACTTTACCAAAATCAAAACTGGGTGAAAGTTCTTAAGGCTTTACTTTTGGATCAACCAGCTCTCATGTTGTAGTCTCCAAGATTTCAATAAAAGCCTCTGTTTTTCCTTATTAAAAATGTTGGTAGACTGGTTTTTAGAGCAAGAGTTCAAGACAAGTCTGAAGTGATAAAGTGTCACTTTCCTGTACTCTACTGAGACAGGCACAAATATTCCTCCTAGATTCAATGGGTAGGGTTACTGGTTCCTACTAATACCTGGGACAATTTTCAAGATCATATTGAAAGCATGCAGGTGGATTAAACTTCTGCATCCACATTTGGAAGATATAATTCATTGCAAAAAACACTATTTATAGTTTAGCTTGACAAATTTGAGAAAGAAACAGAGAAAAGGAATATTCAGCCTCAATTGCCTATTTTCCCTGACTTGCACATGCAATTTCTTCTATCAGGAGTGTCCATTTCCCCATAGTCTTGATTGTTTAATCCCCAGTATTTCTTTAAAACACAGCAGTGGTTATCATGCCCTCCCTCTCTCATGTGCCTTCAATGCCTGCCTAAATTTTTCAAGTCAGGTATACAGGAATATCATCAAATAAAAAAAATGTAATAAGAAGGAAATTAAGACAAGTTTGAAGGAGGGATGATTAAAATGTTGTGATTATGTTTAAGTAGCTAGGGATATTTTGACTTGGGCAAAGGAAATATTTTGCAGATAGTGCAAAATCAGGTATTTTTTTGACTGAATTATTGTAGAGTTCTGAGGCCCTATTTGTGAGACGGTTGAGGATGGGATTGACACAATGTGCAGCTCAGCAGAGAAGGGGAGGCTTTGGGGAAAATATTTGGGACTAGTATGGCTGATTGGAAATGTCTGAAAAGTAGATACTTAAACATAGTCACCTTTTTTTCTGAGTGTTTTCTGCAAAAGAGGAGTAAAGAGGAAAGAGCCTTTGGGAACAAAGACAAAGGGAGGAGGGTGCCCAATGAATGAGTGTCCTCTGATAAGACTGATTAAATTTCAAAGTCATTGTTTTATGGGATATAGGAAAAAAATAGGCAGAAGTCTGTGATTTTGTTTCTTTGTCAACACTTACCAGTCTCCTTTTCTTCTCTTCTCTCATCTTGTGAGCTTAAGCCATCTGTGGTGTTAGCTTCTGAGTTGTTATTTCTCCCTTTCTTTATGTTTACCTCTTACTATTCTTTTTTTTTTTTTCCTGCCTAATTTTTTTTTTTAATTGGGGGAAAACTACAAAGCATTTACAGTACAATGTTTACAGTCACAATTTGTAGTGAGCTGATTTCTCAAAATATATTACCACTCAAGTTGACTTATCTTGTTACATTCAAAAATCTATTCTGTCAAAGTAGTCCAGAGAGTACATACATAGTGCTCCAACTGTACCTACGTACAACCAACACTCCATTCTAAGTGTACAATTAAATGATTTTCAGTGAATTTACCGAGGTGTACAGTTAATCACATGAATCAGTTTTTGAGAAATTCCTTTCTCCTATTGAGACCCCTAATTCCGCTCCCCCACTACTTTTCAAGCATATCCCACCCCTCCACAGTGACCCCCCACGTCGCTCAGCCTTGGGTCT